>VMBQ01011633.1:0-14711 GCA_007657795.1 Dreissena rostriformis | reverse complement strand
TATGGCATTCAATACAGCTCAACTACGGAAATTGTAATATTACTGGAAATGAAATCCAATTGCTTTGATAATATGCATAGATACTGTTTATAATTCATTTACGCTTCGGAGAAACAAAAGATCCGCTGTTCCAGGGTTTGGTGGTTATTTTTGTGGGATCTTGGTCAAAATCGTGCTTTAATGAATATGCCCAACCGGAATATGTTGTCCCTACGTCGATACTGGCCACTAAAAAAGCCATCGGTGATCTTGTTCTGCAAATAATTAACACTTAAAATGTGAGATTTTATTCATAACGTCTTTACATATTCAATCATGTACATTATTGCTTATCATTGACAGAACACTCCCCTATGTGTTTAGGTACTTCTAAAGACCCTACCATATCTAACATCAGCTAGATGCAACCAATATATAGTCGTATTGTTTGTCACGTTCAAAATGTAAACATTCACAAACACAATTCCGCATTGAATTGTTTCCTCAAATAAATGTGAGTACAAAACTAAGAATTATACTGAAACAAAATTGCAGCGGTTACATCCCCTACCAAATGCAGTTTATTATGAGACGTTAAATTTATTTTGTGACAGGTCACATGACAAAAAACTTTTCACATTTGCTGAAGCGTATAAGTTAAGTGGAGAGGTTAATCACTTGCAAATCGATTATTGTCGGATATATTTAGAAGTAAAACGAAATCAAATATGCCGGCTCGTATTTCAATTTTATTCAGTTCAATATGCTTTGCTTTATTACACTTGTCTTACTAATTCAAACACACTGTTAAAACAATACGAAAAACATATTTTATTTTAACTTAATAATGGCCTAAGGCCAGATTAGCATTTCGCCAACAATCTCAATTTCAAAAACTATGAAGAACGATTATTTTTCGATTTTCGATACAAAAAATAAAGAAGAAAATTAAAGAAGTTACTAAGAAATATGCATCGTGCGTATACTAAAAAGTAAATAAAAAGATAATAACTCACATTTGTAAATAACCTTCTATAAAACGATGTGCTTATCTGTTTCCTTTACCAATAATTGTGTCCTTCTTATATACTTCCTCTTTCGATTTAATTTAAACTTCCATACCACGAACAGTATAGGTTTGTTTTCCGAAAAAGCGTTTATTTGTATGCCGTTTTGCGATAGTGTATATTAATTTGTACTGCTGTGTACAGAGTGATATCGCCTTTCTTTGGCGCGGTGTGTGCCGATAATAATTATGAAAGGGAACAAATGGAATATCAACTGCTTAAACGAGGTGGGAGGCAAGTCTGTCCACCTTTTAATGGCTCGATCTTTTAATTGGCATTATTGCTCACCAGGGTTATTATGAGTCTATTTTTTGCAGTTTAGTTAATACTTTATTCATTTTTTCAGTTTTTATATTATATAATAAAGTATAATACATTTCGAATTTAAAAAGTTGATCAACATGCTGACCAGACGAGAAGGATTGAAGCGGGGACCACAAAAGAGCAAGATTAATCAATAAAACTATGCAATAACGACTTATTGTACGATTTCATTTTTTAAATGTAATTATTTAAAATACAAACATCGTTTTTTAACAATACATTCATGAACATATCATTTAAATCATTCATTATGTTCAATAATTTGTCCACGGCCAGTGAACTTTTTTTGTTAAATGTCCACAGGCGTGTCAGTATAATGTTGCAACAAAAAGGTGATCATTATACCGATTTCATTTTTCAATCGAAGGTAACTATTATAAACTAGTAGTGTTTAAAACAGATCCGTTACATATCAATGTTTAACTCTTTGTTGTTTTTTTGCATTTGTGGAGTCAAAGTCAATATGTGCGTTGTATTATACAATTGTTCTGTATTGTCTATGGAAGAATCGATGAAATATCTTACATATTATATAAACCGAAGCTTTTCAGTTTCTATTTATGTGTTTTTTTCAAATTCTTCCTTACATTATGTAACCGAACACAAAAAAACATTATACTATTGTCATTTGATGCGTTCATTGTTATGTAAAATACCTATTTACCGATGTTTTTTTTTTTATAAATACGTCCTCAATCACATTTGCGACAGTTCCACTGCGTGATGCGTGCGAGAAGATCCGTTATCGAGGTTATACCCGTGGTTTGTCCGATCCACTTTTATTCAACTCTGGTGGCATGATCAATACCTTCGGCGACATGCAACAATGCACTTTTGAATTCAGGTGGCAATGTATCGCGTTTTTTTTAGCCTGCTTAGCTTCATTTAAGAACAAAACTGACACCAAGAACTGAAGTACAAACAACTGCTTTAAAGCTATGTGGGTGGGGAGGCTCGTTAGATGAACGACAGTGAAATTGAGACGGCGTTTATTCACTATCATTTAAAGTCCCATCAAGTAAGAAGGTCGGCGAGTAAAGAATACATAATTTAGCCTTTCTACATTAAAACCTGTATACGTTACAACAGTAGTGATATTGTAAAGTCCGATGTCCATGGTATTTGCGTGAATAACGCTCATACAAGTTGCTGTATAGATACGTAAAACCAACATAAATAGCAATATTTGATTCACCATTCAATTAGAACAAAATATATTGTATGAAAATAATACATACAAATGTATAAAATTGTAAAAGGTTTTATTTGTTTATAATATTATCATTATATATATTCAATGATTCTACGCTTGATGGCCGTTGTAGGGATTGTGGTATTGTATTGTTTCATCCTTCGCGGAAAGGGCCAGCACTTATAGGACAACCATGACCATTAACCTTTTGAAACGGTTTACGATCTCACAGTTTAATTAAGCTGTTTTAATTTAACGAATCTGCTTCTCATTCTTTTTCATAATAAAGAAAACATATATATCCATATACTGATAAAATGTCAATATCAAGTCGTATTCATTTCACAATCGTGTATGTTATTTGTTTCCGGACGATGTGAATTACCTCCAAGTGGAATTCCCTTTATCACTTAAACGTACAATGAAATTTTTTTTATAAAGGGAAATGTAAATTAACTTGGGCATATTAAACGTTTCAATTTAATGTACATGTAATTTGATTTAAATGTCTGCCTTTATGCCAAATGACTTTAACAGTTAATATCTTGTCGACTTTACAAACGACTTATTCATACACGTAGCCATTAAAAACCACCATTGATTGGATGTGAATTTGTCAATAGATTAAGTTAATTGTGAAATATGAATGAGTTAACGCTCGAAATGCGTATGTCCAACATATTAAATAATGACATAAACATGATTTATATAGACACATTTCTAACTTGTTTCGTTAAGAAAATATTTTCTTTTGTGATATTCAAATTTATTGCACATTACTTTAAAAAGTTTAATTAAAATACCTTTTGCGCGTGAAATTATGCCATGAATCTACCCTCAGTGGATTTATATACATAATTATATCATCTGAATTATCTCCATTTTCTGAAAATATGCACGAAAATACGTTAACAGATGCATATCAAATACATGAAGGTGTGTAAATATATACAAATAAATTTACAAACAACAGGTAGAGCATATACACAATAGATAATCTTTTAGGAAGCACAAGAGAGTAGATAAAGTAATTTGTTGTTTTATCAAAATGTTACAGTAAATGAAGAACAGCAGAGCTCTAGGCACGATATGAGCCGCTCTTTGGGAAAACCGGGCTTAATGCATGTGCGTTACGTGTCTTCCCAGAATTACCTGTGCAGTCCGAACAGACTAATCAGGGACGACATTTCTCGCCTAGACTGGATTTTTGTTTAAAAAAGACTTCCTTAATTAGTTTAATTTATAAATATATGCATTAAAGACGATGTACATATGTATAAGTCTGAATAAACTGTCTGTTCTGTTCTGTTCTGTTCTGTTCTTAATAAAAGCGGAAAGTACTTTTTCGCACATGCATTACGCTCTGTTTTCACAGAGCGCGGATGATATGTAGTATACGTATGCATATTAATTTTTTATAATCGTTACATCGTGGATCTCCTACGAAGCTTTATTTGACAGACATAGTTGTCACACATAACAATTTTCATGGATGCAAATTTCAAGTCCGGAAAGTGAAATGCTGAATTCCGATTTGATTCAACTGGTTTTCCTCTGATTTAGCATATCCGGTTACAATTAAAGAGGTACGAAGTGAGTTAAGGAAAACACGAAAAAAAAGCTTTTTTGAAAACGGTTTATATATTATTGGTGCGTTCGTTAATACCAAAAAAACCTGAATATTTAATTTATCAAATGATTGCTTCTTTTTATGACAAAATAATAAACTCACAACGTTTTAAAATTAACAGCTGTGTTGTGTCATTTTTCATTGGGTCAACGAGTTATCGTTCAAACCATTTGCTTTATCACCGTTCCGCTTACAAAACATTTTAATCATGATTGTTACGTTTCACGACAGGATCGTTATGCCAATACAATTAATGATATAGCTACATATTCAAGAGACTGAAAACAATCATAATGAAAATATTTTGTTGCTGGTGTTGTTGTTTTACTTTGAATATAATCCAAATAAAACTTATATAAATAGGAATTGTGTTTAAGAAAATGTGCGCGTCAATAACCAGTTGTTTCTAGACTTTGAAATCCATTTTGCAAGTTAGTTCTGTTACCCGCATTATTCGGTATTGATCTTCAAAATCATTGTATTATTCCGTACTTTAATTTGAATAAATTGAAACAAAGTAACGGGCTAATTTTCGGTGTTAGAAACCAGGGTGAATGATCACGTGACTTTGTGGGGTTCATAATTAAATGTTAACGGATGTAAACACACTGGTAAGTGGGCTTTTTTTTTCAAATAACGTTTAAATAATTTTCTAAATAATTTCAACTAGTGCATAAAAGACAGTTTTTTTATTGTGCGTATGGTAATGTGAAATATATCAGAATTACTTTATTTAATAAGCCTGTATTCTTGGTCAAAAATTCGAAGTGTACAGCATTCGTGTACACGGTTATATTTCACGCAACGTGAAATTGTGTCACCGATTTCATACGTATTTAAGGATGTATTCTTATTATATCGACACAAACTGCAAGAAAAACTGTCTTTTATGCACTAAAGATGTTTGCAAATGTATTTCAATAACTTGAGATATTTGCAAAAAATAAAGTTATTAACGGTGTGTTGACATTCTGTCAAGCCCGAGTGTAAACCCCTGAAAACCCCGTTGATCCTGCACCCTGCAACAGCGAAGATGTAAAGATGTCGGATTACAATGTACTTTACGTAAGGTATCATACGCAAGTGTTTACTCTTAGTGTTAACAAATGAATTAGCAGAGCTAAAAGGTCAACAAAGTCTTGTGCCTGCTAGTGTTTTAATCCCTAACACATCGCCCACTAGTATATCCCTTTATTTCTCTTAAGCCGCTCCAGAACTATTATCCGATGTGCAAACTAAATGTAATCAAAACCATTTGGTCGGATGCCTTTATTTGACCAATTTCCTTTCGGCCCTCTTTATAATGCCGGACCTATGAAGATAACAACAACAGTTGACGAAGACTTTACACCCGGTTTCTCTATGATTGTTTTTGCGGTTAGTTAAATCATTTAAGTTGTTTGCCGAGTGACCAGTGGGCAGTTGGGAGGCTTGTAATATGCTTGGTCAGTTCTTCAGGTTGACCAGTGGTCATCGAGGGTTACACAGCATCTGTCTAACGAAAGTTTTATTATCACGTCAGCGTGCTGTTCACTAAAAAGTCCACATAATTGCATGTGTCAAGAAAAAAAAATACTTCATAGTTCATACATGTATACAACAACAACTACTACTATTATTATTAATTTGTGCAACACGCGAATGAGTTTAAGTCTTAAATTGGACTCAACTAATGTTCTACGTCGCAGAGCCTGAGAATGTATACATGCATACACAAAACATATACACCAAATTAGCTAATTATTGGTTTGGAAAAACTCAAGGTCAATCTTTTTATTTCGAAATCCATTAACTCGTTGAATATATTTTAAAGCCCCTATAACGCTCAAAATAAACGAAAATTTCGTAAAATGTTTTATAAAATAAAGTTACCCCATAAATAGTCAATGTTCCTTATAGCAATAGCCAAAATGTCAACGCTAGATGTGGTCCTGTAACATAGATTTAACAAGATACAAAACGCTCTCTTTATTTTTGTGTGTCACAATATGTTCCATTTTAATTTCCCGCAACGCTGTCTATTCATACGACACACGAACACTCAATTGATACATGAGCATGTGTTGAATATATTATACCGCAAACAAATACAAAAAGAGCATTTAGGTGTTAGAGTTTGTGGAGAATATAATCTCGTCCAAGTCCGATAACAAGCTAGATCACCCGAAGCATTTTTATTAATTATTCCCTTAAATTATCAGAAACTTGCAAATAATGTGTATGTACTTTCTCCATCGAATATTTTAGTTGTACCGTAATTAAACTTAGTGTCAATTTTGGTGGGCATAAAAACTCGACCATGTTCGCTAACCAGCTAGATCTCTTGAAGCACTTCTGAATTATGGCCCTTGAATTATCCAGTATTGCCTGCTCTGAAACTCAAAGAGTTGTAATCTCATCATCAACAGACTTACCCTTTGGGCCAACATGTGCACCAAATATGAATACATCCTACTCAAATAAATTTAACGCAAACTTTTGAACGGCCGCATTTTGTAACAAATTGACATTCTTCTTTGTTTGTTTAGTTTACCTATTTATCTTTGTAGCAATCTATATTACTAATGTAAACCTATGCCCGCCACTTTAAAGCTTCAAATAAGTGTGCAATGAAGCCGTCTCAAATTTTGAATTAAATTCTTAAATCTTAGATTGAAATTGGGGTGTTTATGTTTCGTGGTCATCCTTAAAGGTTCAGATTCATCTCTAGTAAGAATGTGTACAACAACATGAATATAAGTCTCAAATCGCACTCAACCAATGTTCGTAGTCGCGGAGCCTGTTTATTTAAATAGAAGACTATGTGGATTAACTGCATGCCATTATTGCTTACATCACAGTGTTTTATTGTAATCCCACGTGGAATATTTACAATGTACAGAAGAGGAAAATTCTAAATATTTTCATATAATTTTTGGTTAGTTTCTAGCTCTTATAAACACCCCTCCCCAACCATTACCAATGTGGAATCCCAACGAGGTTTCCGCGAGCTTGTAGTTTATGACAAAAGTACAAATAGTACAGCTTGCACTATACCAATATCCACGCAGAGTTGTCGTTCCATGCTCTCACATACAACCTCCGCCATCACAAGAAAATCCTAATAGATTTGGTAGGATGTTATTTTATTTTTTTTAAGTATTATATTATGAAAGGGAGTATCATTTTATTTTATATTTTGAAAATAGTGTATAAGTTTAGGTTCATTATAAAAAAAAATAATTACTTTAATTAAAAAAGTAAAAATTACTGTTNTCCCCAACCATTACCAATGTGGAATCCCAACGAGGTTTCCTCGAGCTTGTAGTTTATGACAAAAGTACAAATAGTACAGCTTGCACTATACAGTCATAAATACAAGCATATACACCAAAACACCTGATTATGAGTTGGGAAAAAACCAAGGACAATCAATTTAAATCAATTCACTCGTGGATTACTAGTATATTTTGATATCAACAATTTACGCTGGAATTTTGAACAATTTTTGTGTTTTATTTACAAACTTTATAATTGAATTATCAGTTAAATTATGTATTTTTGTTGTCAGAATTAAACATACACATGTATACAAAAAACACTGTGGCAGTTTTTTCCCTTTGTAAAATGGAACGTAATGTTAATTTACAAATCAAACATAAATGTGGCAGTAAAAAACAAATATTCAGTGTCAATGTTGTTTTTGTGACTGATCAAGTATGTGTATCGTTACAAAAATATATAATTATTATAGCGATGAAATACAACTTTGATATAAAAATTATACTTTTAACATACGCTTTAGCTTTGCGCAGTGGCGGTACCATAGCCAATGAGGTTTATCCGAGGCGTGGTTATTGCTAGTTGAAAACTATACCCAATACCCCGCGCCGACGCCCTGAAATATGGGCGGCGAGCGCAATTTATGAACGTCCTCACGGGGACTAACAAATAGAAAAAAATAGTGATTACGCCATTACTATTTTAATCATTGTTTCGTTTAACGACAGGGTCATAATGCCAATACACTCAATGATCCAGCAAGAGTTACATATTTAAGTGACTGAAAACAATCATGACATAAAAGTTTAATTTGAAGTTGTTGTTTATGTTGTTGCTGTTGTAGTTGTTGTTTAAAAGAAAGCTAAACGTATAAGTGTACATGTAAGATACTTATATTCAAAATCATTATATTATTCTTTACTTCAATTTAACCAAGTAAATATATACTTTTCGGTGCTAGCAACATCGAAGATGTACAGAAGTCGTATTACAATTAACTTAAAGTAAAATATCATTTACTCTGAGTGTAAACAAACGATTTAGCAGAGCTGAAAAGTCAACACAATCTTGTGACTGCAAGTGTTTAAATCCCTAACACGTCGGCCACTTTTATTTCCCTTCATTTCTGTTAAGCCGATCGAGAACAATTATCCGCTGTGCAAACTTAATTTCGTCAACGCCACTTTGTTTAACGCCTTTATTTGACCAATGTCCGTTCGGCCCTAATTATGCTCTCGGACCTTTCAAGATAACAACAACAGTTGTGGCAAAATTTACACTCAGTTTTCTTTATGATTTTTTTTTATGTAAGTTAAATGACTGAAGTAAACGAGATTAGTTTTTCAGCAAACAAAGCTGTTTGCCGAGTGACCAGTGGGCATTTGGGACGCCTGTCATATGTTTGGTCAGTTCTTGAGGCCGACAAGTGGTCATCGAGGGTTACACGGCATCTGTCTAACGAAAGTTTTACTTCCACGTTACGTCGTTAGCGTGCTGTTCATTATAATATAGACATGCGTGTGGCAAGAAAAAACTATTACTGCATATACAACAACAACTATTACTACTACTTCTTCTACAAAAACAAAAACAACAACTATTAATAGTACTATTTCTACTTCTAAAACTACTACTACAACTACCATTACCACTACCACCACCACCATCCCACCATAACAACTACACCACTACAACCACTTCTGGGGACATTATACAAAAAGTATTCATCAAACAAAATACGTCAATGACTTTCTTTTTTAAAGGAGCTCATTTTCACATTATATCGTATCAATAATATAAAATAATGAAATTGTTTCGTGTGGTTGTGTTCATGTTGTAGCTGTTTTTTTTATTCCCTTTAATATTTAAACGAATGTTAAAAGTAGAAACTAAAGTTCATTCAAGAAATAATGTTTAAACTATCGTTGCTTATAGATAAATACATAATGTTTAATGTTATGCATGGAGATTAAACGACGAGAGTCTAATCCACGCATTAAATGACAAACAATTCACAATGGCCAATAAACAATGATATTGCGAATAATATTGCGATTCTAAACTGACTTGACAATATGTTTATTATGGCAAAGAAAAGGGCATTTTACAATCGGAACTTCTGTTTTCGTTGTTTTATATGTTGATTAATTTAACAATGGTAAGGCGGTTCTTTGTACTTCGAACAATAAGGAACAATTCCCTTGAACAGCATAGCAAAATTATTCATACTTTGATTTAAAAAGGTACATCAAAATCATAAAATATCATCACAATTATTACTGAAGGTAGGCAAAGAATACGTATAACGGCATTAATTGTTAATGCATTCAATACGTCATAGATGTCATGTATTGGCATCTCATTTAGGGGAACAATCGCCCGCCTTATGAGGTCACATAATTATGAAGACACAGTCATTAGACCCTTTCAATGGCCTCTTATCGCGGGCTTAAAATCATCATTCAGTTACAAGATAGCAACGCCACTGCGGGGGCCATTAGAACCCTATAATTTCTGGCACACTGAATTATCATAACAGGGCACTCGAAGTGTCAAAGATACTACAATTATTAATAATAAGGACCTCGCTGGTTTTGGCGACGTGATGTCATCGTTACGTTGTCGTCTGTTATATCGATTATCACCCGCTTTTCAATCTTGAGAAGCTGGAAGCCGACGGATTTCGGGAACGCTCGCTGGTTTACATTTGTGTATTGCATGAGGTTGGCCCAGTTTATATTATTAAGTTATGTAGATTTTATTTATGTTGTTAACATATTAATATATACACATTTCAACTTTTACTAATGTGAACAATTCTTAATGTTGGGACAAATAATGTTCAGCGAATTTACAAAACAATAATCAAATAAGAATTGCTACCAAATTTTTGAACGACTTCAGTTATAAACATAATTGTTACAATAACAGATCCTGAAATAAATTATCAAATTAAAAATTGACATCTTGAAAGAAAGAAATACGCCTTTTATATTTAACCAATATCTTTTATATAAAAACAACAACCTGAAATTCACAACGGTTAAAAGAACACCAAACACTCTCGTCATTATTGTCATCACCATTATCATTCTTCTTCGATTTCGTTGTCGCCATGAAGGTCGTTGTGTACGTATAGTCAGCGTTCTGTCGTCACACACCCTTTAACGGTTATATGTAATTAATCAATTGAAATTCTATCTTTATAATGACTTCCTTTGGAAGTGAAGATGAAATTTTGAATCCTGAATAGCGAAGAGTTACAATTAACAAACGTGAGAAACACGTCTTTCCACCCCCGGATATATAATTATATGCATCTCTCCCGGGCCCGCATCCAGGAAAAAGTGTCGTGTTTCACTTTTATCGCTGCCCTGACACTAATTGATTTTTATGTTAATTAAGAAATTAACACGTTGTGATTTTTGCTTGGTAAACCGGTGAGGCAGTATAAATGACACGTAATGTGAAACGCGTTACGNAAAAAGAAATAAACCTTTTATATTTAACCCATATATTTATATAAAACACTGTCTCAAATTCACATAGGTCAAACAACACCAAATACCCTCGCCATCATTGCCATAATCTTCCTCTTTATATCCTTCTTTTTCGAGTTCGTCGTCGTCATAAATGTCGTTCTGTACGTATAGTCAGCGTTCTGTCGTCACACACCCTTTAACGGTTATATGTAATTAATCAATTAAAATTCTATCTTTATAATGACTTCCTTTCAAAGTTAACATGAACTGTTGAATTCTAAATGTTGAAGGGTTACAATTTACAAAATGGAGAAACGGGTCTTTCTACCCCCGGATATATAATTAGATGCATCTTCCCCCGGCCCGCATCCAGCGAAAAAGTGTCGTGTTTCACTTTCATCGCTTGCCTGACACTAATTGATTTTTATGTTAATTAAGAAATTAACACGTTGTGATTTTTGCTAGGTGAACCGGTGAGGCAGTATAAATGACACGTAATGTGAAACGCGTTACGTCATATTGGCTGCACGAGTAACGGTTCGTGCACGGGGGAAGGAGTTATGCGGCCTGTCTGTCAACACTGTTATCTGCGATGTAATTAAGGTAATTATTGAATGGGATCTAGAAATATCGCCACCATTATGACGTTATCAGAATTTCAGCCACTTGTTGACCGTTCGCTGGGCGCATACTGCACACACTAAAGCAACAATGATCGTGCGATCAGTGGTCAGACAGTTTAGGTTCCAAAGAAGAAATTGAAATCTTCCTATTACCGCTGGGCCCGTATTCATCATACCCATTATTAGACTTATGAAAAAGTCTTAGACGTATACAACATACTTCATTGTTTGCGTATTCGCAGGCTTAAAAAAGGATTTTATATTATGAACATATTGTTCTAAACGAAGAAGTATATAATTATAAGTGTTAACTGCTATGCTAGACTTGACTTTAAAGTAGTTTTAGAACATTACAGTTTTAATAATTTTCTTTAGTTTAAGCCTAAAGACGAAGAATTGGTTGTTGAATATGGGACCACGTCTAATAGCAAACTATTCAGGTTTTATTCCCCTCATAATTTTTTTCAGACTCCATTCTGATATTTTATTCTGCATTGTTTTTTGAGTTAATACTCTAAGCCCCAGTCTAACGAATATAACTCAATGCATGCTAACATGGTATCAGTCATCATGAAAGACAATGACTAAATTCTTATAAGCCAAACGGTTATAAAAAAAAAGTTTATGTTTGAAAGTGTTCGTGCGAATTGAATATACATTTTAATTCTTTTAACAAACGTAGTTTACTAGTATTCGATTTTCTGAAGAGGCAAAAACAGTTATCGCGATTATAGAAACTACAAGGTTAACGAACATTCTCGCTGTTATTTCAAAATTTATTTTTATTTTAGACGTAGGTTAAGTTATTTAGAACGATTTACGGTGTGAAGTAATTTTGGAATGCGATTATATTAATTTTGTTTCTAAGAACTCATCTTACTGTTGCCATCCGAAAGAAACATAAAAATATTTTTTAACAGGTTGTTTTCGACTATTTCAAATAGAACATTAAAAATATAAAGACAATTCTGTGTCACCATTAAATCTAATTATTGGAATTGGATAGTGCATTTTATCAATGGATTGGATATATCTATTGTGTTTATTTTATAATTAAACCTTTCCGATTCAACAAATGCATGATTCTTTATGAACAAATAAATTAAGTAAATATACTTGACATAATAAAACGGAAGCCAATTTCATGGTTGAACATTTATGCAAGCGTAACTGCCTTGCCCCGACGTGTCAGTAATGTATTTATTTGATCTATCTATTTCTATGTNATCTAATTAAAAAAAACAGTTTCTTCCCTAGATCAGCCTAACTTTCCCTTTAAAAGTATTCAAATTAAACATCAAACAGGTTAATATTGTAGATCTACCTTATAAATAACACATGTTATTCATAGAAAACTTAATGCAGCCTGAATTGCATGATTTAACAAAAATATCGGATTGAAAAAACAGGATGTTATCAGTATTTAACAGCGCAATTCCATAAACATTTTTAAAACTTATGACTCAATCGAAATACTAAGAAAAAAAAGGAACATATCAAATATATAAAGCTATTTCAAAAGCAGTGGAAAACATGGGACAAATACTATTGTTTGATCCTAAGAATTGTTGTAGTTAACAAGACAAACCAATATCCTTTCATAAATGGGACATTTTTAATTAAGCAACTTCAAGCACATCAATTTATCATACATTTTAAACACTATCAATGTGGTTTTGAAAAGTCAAAGTCTAGAACATTTGGTGTGAAACCTAGTGTGAAAGCTTACCATTTATGGGCCACAGTCCCAAGTTAGTATAGTGTTACCTATTGCAATAATAACCCTTATAAATTTGACTATCATACTGTGTAAAATGTATAATATTTATTTGCATATACTAAATGTTTATTATGTGCAGCAATATTATCTTTTTCATAAAAGGTTATTGGTGATAAGAATAATAAAATANAATGTATAATATTTATTTGCAAACAATAAATGTTTATTATGTGCAGCAATATTATCTTTTTCATAAAAGGTTATTGGTGATAAAAATAATAAAATATGAATTCTATCAGTTTTCCAAACAATGGCTGATTGCGTTTTGTATGCCAGCCATATTTCACAATTTACCTTACAAAGATAATGAAACACACATGAGCCTTGTTCTGGGAAAACACAGTTTAATGAATGTGCATAAAGTGTTGTCCCAGATTAGCCTGTGCAGTCTGCACAGGCTGACCAGGGACGACACTTTCTGCTTTTATGGATTTTTCCTTTTAAAGTCTCATGTAAACGAAAAGCCAGTCGTGGCGAAAGTGTCATCCCTGATAAGACTGTGCGAACTGCATAAGCAAATCTTTTTACCCATTTATGCCTAGTGGACTCTCCCATCCTTCTAAATTGGATCAATTTATTTCCAAAATAAGGGATGTCTAGTATATTTATTTCTATATTTAGAATATTTCTTACAGAAATTCCTTTAAGCAAACAGCGCAAACCCTGATGAGACGCCGCATCATGCGGCGTCTCATCTGGGCCTACGCTGTTTGTCAAGGCCTTTTTTCTAGACGCTAGGCATAAATTGGTTCATTTACGCACAAGCATTAAGCCATGTTTCACCAGAACGAGGCTGATTTAAATATGTTCAGCCATTTTTCGGTTTCTATCTAAAATCCATGTTCTCCAGAAATTAGAAGTTTTAAAGGGGACATTGATCACAAAGCATTTAGTATTTTCTTTTTTTTTTAAACCAAATCAAACTAGACCTTTACTTTCTCATTCTTAATATATGTAACAAACATTAACTGCATAAGTTATAACCATTTTTTAAAAAGAATTTAAGACCAAAACGGGTCATGACTCTATCAACATTTAGTGTTTGTAACTGTAATTGCACTTGACCTGAATGTTTAAATATTCCACATGTGCAACAAAAATAATTTTAATATGTTAAACCATTGATTAGTTACCATCTGGAAACAATAAAAACCAACAGACCGGCTTACTCCCATATATATAAACCCCTAGCATCCCCCACCCCCAAGTGGAGGAATAATAAACAATAACAGCCTTGCCATGGGAAAACCAGGCTTAATGCATATGCGTAGTGTTGTCCCAGATTATAGCCTGTTCAGAATTTTCCGCTTCTATAGCATTTTTGGTGTAAAGAAAGTCTCTTCTTTGTGAAAATCCAGTTTGGACAGAAGTGC
>VMBQ01011632.1:0-16009 GCA_007657795.1 Dreissena rostriformis | reverse complement strand
GCTTAATGCATGTACGTAACGCATGGTTTCAAATAAGCCTCCCTCTGAGAAAACAGGGCTTAATGCATGTACGTAACGCATGGTTTCAAATAAGCCTCCCTCTGAGAAAACAGGGCTTAATGCATGTACGTAAAGTATCGTCCCAAATTAGCCTCCCTCTGAGAAAACAGGGCTTAATGCATGTACGTAAAGTATCGTCCCAAATTAGCCTCCCTCTGAGAAAACAGGGCTTAATGCATGTGCATAAAGTATCGTCCCAAATTAGCCTGTGCAGACTCAGGGACAACACTTTAATGGTATTTTTCGTTTAAAGGAATTTTCTTCTTAGGAAAAATCTAGTTTAGGCCGAAAGTGTTGTCCCAGAGCATGGCTCAAATAATGCATTTTACTACGTATTTAAAGCTTATGATAGCCATGTTAACATGGTGTGTCAATCCTCCCCTCTCTCCACCAACAGATAAGGTCTATGAACAGTAGCAGACACAATTTTAATTATGTATTTAACAACATATTTTGAAGCTGATAATCCTTGCCTTGCGCCATGGTAACCTAGATAATATCTTCATGGTAACCTAAACAATATGTTCAACGTCATTTATTTTGGACCACCAGATAGGCTCCCTGTACAGAAGCATAGGTTATTTGTACTATGCATTTTATAACGCGTTTTAAAAATGATAATCGCCATGGCAACGGAGACAATATATGTATGGTAACCAGGATATCGCTATGGCAACTTCAATATTTTGTACAATGACCCCTCTCTCCACCAACCAGAGACGCTTCCTGAATAGAAGAAGACGCAATTTATATGTTTGGAAAAACTGGTCTTAATGCATGTGCGTGTCATTGCAGATCATTAAAGCCTGTTTAATATGCACAGGCCAATCAGGAACAACACTTTCTGCCTAAACTGGATTTTCATTAAGAAGAGACTTCCTTTGAACCACAAATACCATAACACCATAAAGTGTTGTCCCTGTGCGGCCTATGTTTTAAGCCCCGTTTTCCCAGAGCGAGGCTAAATTAAAAATGACTGTTTTGCACTTACCAATGGATATGTGGATTCTCCAGGAACTCATCTCTGTCAATGATCTCCCAGCAGATGTTAAGACCCGTGGTGTCTTTGGTAAGATATGTTGTGTTATTGGTGACATCGCTAGCAGGCATGCTGAAATATAGGTCAATTGAAGAATTTTGTAAATTTTGTTGGTTTGATTTTTTTGCCATTTTTTAATAACAGTACAGTCCAACCTGACTAAGCGGTCACCTGAGAACAACAGTGGTCACATGTTCTAAGCGGTAAGTCTGAATCACCTGACCAAATACCTTCTAAATTACACTTGAGAATAACGTTCACCTGTTTACAATGGCCAATATAATTCACTCCGAGTCAGTGCAAAAAGTAAACACTTAAATCAATCTGCGTTGTTGTTGTCTTTTAACTCAGACGTCATAGCGTAAATTGAGCTTCTATTTTGCGACTTAAGAATATGATTGGGGTAACTGCCTTTAATATAATAAATGTGGCCCACTGTGAGAAACCATACATATAATAGGGGTTGCAAAGGTATGTTTTTCTAGGATAATAATGGGGGTATTCTTCAAAATAAAGTGTGTCAGAGTATGTGAAACATTTAAAGTAATTATTGCTGATTAAAAGACTTCTAATTAGAACATTGTACTTATAAACATGAGGTGGTAATAAAGCTAAATATGGATTTGAAAACAAGATTTTTGGATTATTCTTTAAAAGAGCTCTAAACGTAGGTTCCTCACGTTAGAGTAGTGAGTCAAGTGTGTGAAACTGCTTGAATCTGGAAAAAGCGTGTGTGATTGCAAGTGAGTTATGCGTTTAACTTTCGCAAGTGCAGAGTGTGCTTAAACGTAAGCATGAAATAATGGAGGAGTATGAGTTGAATAGGAATATGAGTTTGAAGCATCTCAGATTTGACACAGAGTACAGTGAGTTGAACGATCTGTTATGCCGTTCTTCAGGTTTATAACAGCAGCGTCTTTTTTCACCATTTTGGGAATGGGGCCAGGTCCCTTTGGATTGGTAAAAATTGCGGCATTTTGACCAAAATGGGAAATTAGAGTGTTTATAGTGTGGTATTGCTAATAAATGATAACATATTGAATATAAAAGTGTTTTCAATATAATATTTACTAAGGTCTTACTTATAGAGCTGGATGGCAGATGAGCTAAATGTTGAATACAAAAACATTTTTTTTTTTTTTAATTTCCATTGGGAATGTTTAGGTCTTATTTGGGAAAAATATATACCTTTTGCCATTGGGAATGGGGCCGTTTACCTGCCTGGATTTTTAACGGAAAAAAAAAACAGTGATGGGCTATAAATACATTTTCAGACGTGACGTCAATGATATGTTATACGTTATTGAAATATTATCTTCCAATGAACGTGATATGAACTGTCATATTTACTGAATGAACAAGATGCTTGAGTAAACAACAATATTATTGTTGATAAACTCATAACTTTCATAATAGGTGTGAATTTTAAGATATTAATTGGTATGATTCACTACAAATAATTTATGTTATTATACTAAGTTATTGGCAATGAGATTTTGTTTACATTAAACTTTGCGCAAACGACTGGGTGGGGTATCCTAACAGTCTTGTCATCAGATTATTTGGCATTTGCAGTAAAGCAGTGCTAAGAGTAGATACTTGCCCCAGTAACTGATAAATGCTCACATTCTATCAGAGGTATAGGCAGGTAATTAAACAAATGTATGACCTATCCCTAAACAAGTTATGTGGCCTCTGGCTAGCATATGAATGCTAGGATTTGAACACACAGTCAAGCACTCTACCAGTTGAGCCTGGTAGTTGAAAGTTTGTAGTGTATAAGACAATTTGAATTAGGACACATTCCTATGCAAGTGTTATTGTTTCTGTAGGTTTAGTGATAAATGGTGTTATCATGTTGCATGCAATAAATTCAGGTTAGACACCAAATATTAAACCCATGACCATTGTGGTTTAAGAGATTTTAAAACTTATTTACTATATGAGTCTATATAAATCTTGCGACACCAGGGCATGGCCCATTAGGGGCATGATTGACACAAATTGGTAGATGACTTTTGGAGTCTAGCTCTAACCATTGGCAGCGTGGGTAAAATGTAGGTCTACAGAGAGTATATATCAAACTGAACATTTCAATAAAACGAGGTTACTATATTTTATTCATCTTAAGGTAAATGCAATATATATATGAACAAGTTAAGTTTCATTCAGCATTTTAAATATATTATGTTTACAGTCAGAAAGATAGTTAAACAGATAGTTCTAATAATAAAGTTAGCAGTGAAAACAAAAAAGCTTTCAGTTCTACAACAAACCGTAGTTCTCAAATAGCCTTAGTATAATGCATCACAGAGTAGAATAGTTTAAACAATTCAATATACAATTTCATGCACTTTAAAGCCATGGAAACAATTTAATAACTTAAGTTCCATGATATATTGACAAATATTCTCCGAAAAGTTGCAATGATGGATTTATATTCGCGTACAATTTCTTTACTTTTTTATTCGGATTTATTCACAACATGGATTATTTAAATTTTTACGAGAGCAGGCTGATGTTACTGCTCTTCCCAACAAGAAAACCTAAATCTCGAAAGTATGTATGAAACATTCGAAATGTGGCCAAAAATTGGCAACAGCCCATCAGCCATAACACCGCCACGGACAAGCCACAGACCGACCATAGCAACAAGATGGGGGAGAATAGAACTCTGAAAATAGCTATAATAACAATAATACTGGTAATACACTGAATACTTAAATTAAGTGTTATGACCCGATAATGCACAGTTTTGTGTGAGAAAATCACCAAAATTATGTCCATTTAAAGTTTGAAGTCTAATTCCAAAATCACATAATACTGTATTCAAGCAACAATGCCTTATATGCGCTCGTAAGTTATAGTCTGTTAATTTTCTTGGTTCAAAACAACTAAGGAAAAGCACCACAACATCACAGAAGTAGGGTACCAATTGAGCTTGCCAGGTAAAACCATGTTACTCACCAAAAATATTAAATCCTGACTCTTCTGGTTTCAGAGAATACTTATTAAGTTATTTACTTTNCTATGAAAACATATATCATGAGAATGAGTCTGACAGTAACAGTACACACTTCACAGCTCAACGTGTTTTGTTTAAAAACTGTTATCAGAAATGAAGCGATTAAACATTTACAAAAATAAAAGGTACTACAAGAAGGTATAACAATTTGAAAGTTATCCACGTTCTCGCGATCATTGACACAGTCGCTTCTACTTCTACTTCTTCATCAAATCTTGACACAGGACAGACAGCGGTCTTGTGGTTCCCCGCTTTCAATTAACAATCATCACAACACTCAAAACCAATAAAATTCATTTCAACCACACAAGTATGTGTCGCCTACGTTACGAAACAAGGTGCAATATTTTACTGGTTCTAAGAATCGTGCTTTGAGTTTGTTACATCACCAGCAAAGACTGGTGGGTAAAATAGTTAAATAATATATCGAAGTGATTTTACATATTGTTGGTGTTTTTTTTGTCGGACGCGAGGTCCGACAGTTTCTGAAATATTATCGGACCACGTCAAATTTTATAGGATTTCTAAGGTCTGACATCTTTTGCATTGGTCGCTTATGTATATTCTAATTACTTTTTTTAAATTACATTTTATATGGCAGTGATGCCAATGGCTTAGTTCAAGGGAACATAACTCATTCAGGAATAAGTGGTCATAAAAAATTCTGCCTTGTACATCTACCATTCACAGCGACGACATATTTTAAGTGTCAACTGTATGGCTTGAGAAATGATGAAGTGTTTCACTCCAAAAACAAAACATTTTTTTATGGCAGTTACATTGCTAGGTTCAAGGGCACANTAATTTTATTACTCAAAGGTCATTGACAAGTAACAAATTAATCCTGACTTTTTTTTTTAAATGTTTCTTTTTTTCAATGCATAAACTTTGTATTTCAATATATCAATCACATGTACATGGACAATACATTATGACAAATGTAGAAAGAGACATATACACGTATAATACAATATGAACATGCAATTATAGTATATTTAGAATTTTCTTTGGAATTCCACTGTAATTGTCTAAGAAGCATATTATACAAAACATGTAATAAAAGGAGGTTAATATAGTGTATACAACATGTTTTTTTTTGTACTCTATAAAGAGTTTATACTCAAACACGTTTATACTTAGAATTAATCTAAAAAAATACAAAAATAAGAGAGAGTGCATACGGTGAGTTTCTCTAATAAAGTTAGAATTACATCGACCTGAATTGGAATATATAAGATTTGTAATATGTATTTCATTACAAAACTAACATTATGCTTTCTTGTCTATAAAAGTAAATTTGGTCCACACAAATTTCTTATCAGTGACCACGATGTTGCTTCTATTTCTGATTTGTTAAATGAATTATATAGTTTGTAGGAGAAAGCTTAACTGTGTTAAAGACCGTCGCAATTTGGAATACAATTATCTTTTCTACATTTAAAAATGTATCTTTTCACTTCAAGACATAGCATGTTAATACTTAGTTTTTCTGGTTTGGTACTACCTAACATAACTATTTTGCATTCTATTTCCGATTTCAAAATGTTACCCCAAAAAATCTCTTGATTAGAAACAATATCATTAGTAAGTTAGGCAATGGCCATCAAAGCTATTGTTATTGCTTGCCTAATATGATCGTAAACTAAAGACTTATCAGCATCAACATACTAGATAATTATCATACAGGCTTGTTTTCTACAATCTTTAGAGAATCAAAACACCTTATTTTGAAAATAAAGGTTAATAATTAACAAAAGATAAACTGTATGACTTTGTATTTTTTTCTTACCTAGATATAAACTTCTATGATTAAATATGTGATTCAAAAAAAGGAAATAACATGTATATTGATATGTTTATATCAATGTTTTTTTCCACTGGGAGAGCTATTGCAATTCCATCACATTGATTTTATTGTTATCATGTAGTCCCACAATGATCTGGTGAGTGTTGGGGTTGTAGAAGACAGAAGCTGGGGAGCTCAATCTATCTTTCTGTAAATCCAGAGTTGCCAGTTTCTTTCTTCCCTCAGGATCCACCTGTATGACAGTATTGGAGCTGGATCCACAGACAAGGACTTGCCCGGCAGGTGTAACATGTACACCCTGTGGTCCTAGTAGTTCAGGGTCCATGAAGGTGGATATCAGGGTGCCATCTGTAGCAAGAGTGATGAGCTTGTGCTGGCTGGGGTTGGTGATATAGATCCTGTCACCAGCAGGACTCACTGCACATTTGTACACTGCAAAACATGGTAAAAGTGATGTATAAGCAGATAAATTATAAAATATAATAAATTCATTAACACTATTGTTTCCTTCTATAATTTATCTTCACAAAGATAATTTAAAAAATGTTCATGAATGTTTTAAAAAAAAAGAAAAAAAAGAGAGAGATTATCTTTTATGATAATAAAAAAATAAATTTACCCGTCAGTTGGCCAGGTGCATCCTCATACAGCTTTTGTACAAGTGATCCAGTCAGATTGTAGTTGTACAGGGCAGTGCCAGAGGTGACATACAACACTCCCTGATGGAAGGCAATACCACGGGCACCATGCGGTAACTGGAACTTCCTCCCATTCACCAGCTGCCCATTGCTCACAGAGATAAACTGCACACCGGCACTATTAAGAGCAACAGCCACCTCACTGGATGTGATTTGGCAAATGTCCCATGGAGCATCAGACACATCACAGTGAGTGGACACATTGTAATGCTTGTCCAACATCTTCGCGTTTTTATTTTCGAAATCTGTAATAATGACTTGGCCACTAGGCAGGCAGCAAATGCCATAAATGCTGAAAGTCTGTTTTTTGTCACTTGACAAACTCACAAGATACTCAGATTTCTTCTTCACAGTCAACACCTGGTCTGGATTTATCTTGACAGTGAGAGACTGCTTAGTGTCTTCAATCCTCCCTAGACTTGCTTGTTGAGACAGGTACCTCTCAATGTCAATGTTCGCCTTGAATATGATTGAACTCTTCCCCTTCACAGGGTTCTCCTTCAGATATGTCTTAGACTCTTTTATTTTGTCCAGACATTTTCTACTAGCTATGAACTCAAAGTCCTTTCTACTCTTATCACAAAGGTCCTGTACAGCTTCACTCAGTTGTTTCAGTTCATCCTTCAGTCTGCTGCAGTTTTCAACATCTTTCTTGAGAGAAGTTTTCAATGTGGTCCTATATTCTTCCAGTTCTTTCAAGGTTGTATTTTCTAGCTCATCCAAAGCTGCATTTAATTTCTTACGCTGTTTTCTGATTTCCTGTAGTTTTTCACTATATGATCCCTCCACAGACTGAATGCTGGCCTCATGTGTCCTCTTAAACTCATTTAGTTCATCAAGAATAGAATGAAGATTGCTTGACAACTGTTGCATATCCAATGACATCTTGTTGACTGAATCACAAATTAGAGTCACATTGGTGCACTGTCTGAAACAGAAACATGAATAATAATTACTGTATGTATCATTTTTATGTATTTTACAAATATAAAATATCTTATTGAAATATAACATGAAAATGTTTCAAATGTTTAATAATCAAAACAGGGCATATCATGACAAACATTTTGAGTCAAAATTCAAAACTCTGCTTTGATAGTGCAATATACGTTTTCACAGGAGGGAAGCCCATATAAATTTTTTAACAAGGGCTGTTTGTAAAACATGCATGCCCCCCAAATGGGCTGTCAGTTGTAGTGGCAGCCATTGTGTGCAGGGTTGGCACCGGTTTACCGGTTAAAACCGCCCCGGTCAATACTCCCAAAGTGGTAATTACTGGTCAATACTGGGCGATTGAACTTTACCCCCAATTTTGATTTATAATTCCATGCTAAATTAAACAATATTGATAATATAAATTAAACAGACATGTTGCCAATAATGTCTTAAGCTATAAATGCCAACTAGTTTATAGCTGTTCATGCAATGTGTAGGTAAATATCTCAAAATTTGGCAAATTAGTCAAAGTTGGTCAATTGGATCTTTCTGGTCGATTGAACTTTTTTCAATTCTAATGAATGTTCAGATAATTCTTGATTCAACAAGATTAACAATATGGCACACAAATGATGTGCATTATCAAAAGTATATTCAATGTTTTTGAGATCAAAAAAGTTTATACACATTTGAACATGTCATCATCATCACATCATACAGGGATTGTCAAAATGTGTGTTGTTGAACTGTCACACCTTACTTGTCATGTATTCTTGCCTAGATTTCTTTAAATTCTTTTTAAACAAAATAGTGAAAAAATATTTTATTTTCAATTGATATACAAAATAAAAAACATAATAAGAAAAAATTATTAAAACAAAAAAATAATTGAAAAGAAGAGTCTAGAGTAGACCCACAATTGGAAAACATTATTTGTTGGCGAAATCAAGAACTTTGATTGCTTATTCATTTAAAGACCAATTAAACTTTTAAATATGAAAGGAAAAACAAACTCTTAATACTCTGAAAGGAGACAAGTTAGAAGTAACTATTTAATTAATAGCAAGTTACCTCCTTATGTTTGAGTGATATGAAATAGCCTAAGGGCAGATTTGCTTCATTGTCAATATCAGAGACATAACACTGCATGCATTTTATTACCAATTAAGGCTTAAGGGGCCAGATTTATAACCCTAGAAAACACAAGAGTTATGTTTGTCCATCTGCCNAAAAAAAAAAAAAAAAAAAAAAAAAAAAAAAAATGGGCTTCCCTCCTGTGTAGGTTTTCAGTCAGCCCACTTATTTAATAACTGTAAAGACAAATTTCAGCACAGTACGGAAGACTTATTTATGATTGATTCCAGTGAAAGCAGCCAACTATCTACAATCACAATAACTTACAAACAATAGACTTATCCCATATTGCACTATACTTTGGAAATACCCAATAATACATTTAGGTAAAAACAAGGCTGACACAATTTATGCTTCACTGGTAGATTCATTTACATTATTACTGTTGATATCATATGAGATTTTGAACGAATTTTAAATGAACCAGCTTTGTTTGTAATATATGAGATTGGTGGGGGTTTCCCCATGAATTCCATGACTGTGTGTTACTTACCTGTGTTTCAGTAAAACACAAGCACTGCAACACAGCTGACTGTGGTCCTGACAGAAAGTTTCCAGTTTCTTGTCCTTGTGGACATCACATTTCAGAAGCAAATCCTCGATTGTCTTTGTAAGAGGCCATTTATTTGTTTCTCCTCTTCCATATTTGGAATGATTTGCATATAATTGATCATGCTGATAAACACATTTGCCACAGAAAAACTTCATACATGTTGCACAAAAATAATCAGCACTTATGTCTAAATTTTTACTTTCGCAAGCACCACAAACATAGTCCTTAACTAAATCTGAACTATTATGAACTGAATCTACAGAAGTTGCCATTTTGCAATATATATTGTGAAGAGTTGGTTGATTGAAAAGATACGTATTCACTATTATTATGATCCCTTCCCAGTGAAATATAGTCTGAGTTTTTATGAAGACACACAGTTTTTTATAAGTATATAGTACTGTACTAAACTTAAACCGCGCAATAGCTGAATTATATTGTCTGCTTGCTAACAACCGTCTTTACAAACACCGAAGTACCAAGTCCATAGCCAAGTTACAAAAAGACCATGTATATACTAGTTGGCTTCAAGTATTGATTGGCTTAATGTTTGGCTGATTGAACATGGACAAAACATTTTCTGAAAATAGGGTGAAACATGATACTCAGTTTACAAGCAGGCTTCTGAAATATGTAGGTACTAATCGTCTGATTTACCTTCAAGTCTACCTTAGTGTACAGGGTATGTTTTACAGATAAATGTACCCTTCTCATTTAAAACCTGTCTCAAATCAGTAAGTCAACACACACCATGGAGTTTAAATATGGTATTTTTAAAACACATAGATTAATCATCTGCATCACAGCTTTTGTAGCAATAATAACGGTATTAAGTATATGTTAAATTTGAGTTTCATGTTTGAAAGAAAATTAATGAAACTTTGTAAATTAACCTACGGTTTGCAAACTTAGCCATCATAAATAAAAATGCTCTAGATAGGTACAAGTGCTGGTGATACTTAGATAGGTGGATAATGCACATACAAATAGGCCCAATGCTAGAAGTGGCCAGAAAAAGTGTTTATTTTAAATAGAGCTAAGTGAGGTAATTTTGACACCTTAAAGCTGGCCCAGTTGATATTTCTCACAACAATTTGGTTTTCTCAACTGACCAGAATTGATCAGTATTCATCAGATACATATTCTAAAGCTTAACTTTTCCATACTGATTTTCGCAAAAAATGTGCCAAAAAATGCCAAAAGCATAAAAAATACGAAACCTAACCATATGTACATAACGGAATTCTCAAGACTATTTTTAACCTGTGACGTATGCACGCTTTGGGTCACCTGAGCGCCAATTTCACGTGATTTCCACTTCCGCGCTTTTCAAAACAAAGAAGAACTACTAAATAACACGGTTTCTCCATGGCAAATGACCTTGTAAACAATGATGCAATGGTCATGTGGTTTTACATGTGACCTGCACGTGTTTAAATTTAGATCATTTCTGTCCATGGACAGAAATTGAAAAGCCCTATCTTTGTACTGAATTTGGGCAATTCTTGACCGATTTTGACCAATTTTTTTCCACATCTGACATAAATACCATCACATTTTGACTCATTATCACTTTTTTGCGTCACATTACAAAAATGGGAAAATATACCAACATCAACTCGGCCGGCTTTAAGATAAAAAACTGATGTAGTCATTCCCTGTCTGGTTAGAAATAACCTGACTAGTGACTTGTCTAAATGTGAAAAGTTGTTTTGTCTTGTACGTATTTGCTAACGAATGCCAATATCATTCTCAGCATCATCTTAAATACCAACAGCTTTCTAATCATTTATCATCTGGTTATTTTGACAGTATAAATTGGCTAATGTTCACACTTGCATTTATGTGGGTATTTTAACCGTTTTTTTTGTATACGAATATGCATTATTCATTTACAAAACATTATATTTGATGCTGAAACTAGTGTCTTTATGTCATCATATAATACTCCATGCATTTATTCTAAATTCCCAAAGGGCATTATATCAAAATCCATATGTTGAAAGTTTCTAGCACTTTCAACAATGGCCATCAACGATATCTAAAGCTTTAAATATGTTAAAGGGTCGATAAATTTGTTGAATTTCTAATAACTAATGAACAATCGCATGACAACTCTGGCATTTTAAAACAGCACTAATGTTAATCGTATACTTAATTATAAATTAAAACTAATGTATTTATCCCTTGAAATAACAGTTACTGCTTAATGTGAAGCATAAAAGTTGTTCTGTTATCATTGACTTAACAAAACTTACACTGATATATGGCAAAATGTACCACATAGTTAATAATTAAGCATTGTTACCTGCACGCTTCCAGGGGTGTGATTAAAGAACCACCTCAAGGGAAGAAAATGCCCTACCACCCTTTCAGGATTCAACAAATCTCTTCATTTCTATACAGATCAATAAAAGTTGATAACTATTTGTAAACTTATTTTCAATATTGAAAGGGAGGAAATCAGCTGAAAGGAGAAGAAATCACACCCCTGGCTTCACACAATTGTATTTACACTGTTTGTTGTTATTTGCTGTTCTTTTTCCCCACATTACCATCTCAATACCTTTCATTTTCTCTGGAATTGTGTGCATGCCACTCAATTGATTGGTGCCATTTTCACAAATCCTGAAAAATACATGAGATTGTCATTCCTCTCAAAGAAAACTTGCAAGTTTAGGGATGCCAGGTGTTTTCCTCTGGGCATTTATGACCAATTCCTTTAAGAATTTACGGTTCTTGTTTGTGTTTTGTTGATGACTGGATGAACTTAAATTTCCTCTCTTTCCTTGTCTTCTGTTCAAATATTAGTCTTTCTTCCGTTTCCATTTGTCTTATAAAAATAAGTTATAATTGTTTTTTTTAGCCCGCCACTTATTTCGAAGTTGTACCTTGTACCTAAGTCAAACTTATCCTTAAAAGGTGTGATGACATGGTTGTGATCATCTAGGTATGTTTTACTTCGTTCCATTGTTTTCTTCTTAAACCAAGTCAGTGATGAGTCATGCATTGATTAATAAATATGCTTACTTGCATATACAATTGAGCGCATTTTGAAGTTTATGTCTAAAAATACTTCAGTTACGGAGCTCATAATCTTTTCTTCAATTACTGATTGAATTAGTCCAATATGTACATACAAAACTTAGAACATGCAGATTTGTTTTTTAAATCTGTTTAAATAGTTATTTATAAACCTTCATAATTATCTATTTATAGTGTAATATGTGACGTGTTCTGAGAAAACTGGGTAAAATGCTTGTGCGTAAATTGTCATCCGCACAGGCTAATCAGGGACGACAGTTTCCGCTTTTATGGAATTTTTCGTTTACATGATGTCTCTTCTTAGCGAAAATCTAGTTTAGGCGGAAAGTGTCGTCCCGGATTAGCCTGTGCGGACTTCACAGGCTAATCTGGGATGACACTTTACGCACAAGCATTTTTCCCAGTTTTCTCAGAACACGCCACATATAATCGAATGCACATTTTCAAAACACAATGTATTATACGAGTGTAATCTTGACCTTTGAAAGAAGGACATTGGCATTGCAAGCATGTAATCTCAGAAGCGTGATGCATTTTAATATAAAACAAACACTGCAGTTTGCACAAGATGTATCATTCTTAGTTCTTGTGCCTAATATGCTTGTTACATAATTAGAACAGGCATGCTGGCTAGTTTCTTTTTTATGGCAAAATATTTTAAAATTGACTGATGAATGATAAAGGTACAGCTCAAACCAGCTCTTGCCGACGCTTAGCACACATTTACAACTCTTGTTACAGCTATGTCAAGCTGATTTGAACGTGGGTTCGATAACAAAACTAAACTTTAACTCTGGCAGAAATTTGCGGATAGAAACAATTATTTGAAAATCTGAATTACTGAACAAACAATGACAACTGATTTCTACAAATCATGACAGAATTTGAGTTCTGCTGCCTCTGCTTATTAATGAAATTAATCGGAATTTCATTAATAACATTTGGAGATTTGCTCCAATTTTATTTGCATTGCTATCTAATTCCTAGGTGAAATTTCAAACCTTTGCAATGTTAAGGATACATAATCTCATGGAAGATAAAATACCAGTACTTCCTTATCCAGATGTGGCTAAATCATGCAATAGAAAAAGCTTGATTAAAAAATACTCCTAGAAAAAGAAGTTATTAAAAAATATTGCTAATCAAGAGAGTTCCATAAATAAATAAAACAACCCTTTAGCCATACATCACTTGTAGAACAGTGGAATTTTATCCACTCCTGAACATAAAAAAATAATTCAGCTGCCCCACTCATGAAAATGCTTTGAAGATAAAATAATTGCAAAGTTGTCATTAAAATGCTAAATTGAAACTCAAAGTAAACTAACCCAGACCATAATAAAATGGACGTTTTATTTTAGTTTTAAATAAACAGTTCGTACATTTAAAGGATGTTATACTTGTTTTGTGTTTTTGGTTAAATGTGAAAAACAGGAACATTTGAAGGCATATTTGAACCAGCGCTTTTCAGTTAGGCACTTATACTAAATGATAATAATATATATATAGCAAACCTTTAAAAGACATAAAACTGTCAGATTTTCTGATGTTAAGATTCAGAAAGACACGTATATTCGTGAGTGTCCACTAAAGTCACAAGGAAGCAAAATCAAGAATATTAAGGAAAATGAAAAAAACACGTAAATATTATTAATCAGCGCTGGTATTCTGAACCTTTCTACTACAATTTTTTATCAAAGAATTTATAAATTTTCTATGATTTTATGATAAGTGTCTAAACATCTGATACACTTTTGATCTTAGTATTATTATTGTGAAGAAACCTTTAGAAAACATGTGATAATTACTGTTGTTGCCATTTAAAAAGCTTGCAAAATACATTCTTAGCTCTAAGACCACTGTAGACATGTAGAAAGTACTCATTAAAAGACTGAAAAAAACAAACTTTAAAGTACCTGTATTCTGGAGAGAATTATCTAAAAATACGCCAAAAGCATAAAAAAACACTTAATATTTTGAATACGAAATACCAATTATCCAGTCAGTCACACTGATATTTTTTTCAGCCATATGATCAACAAATCGTGCAAAAGTAAAATAGCATCCGATTTGCCCATTTTCTTGAATAAAAACTTTCTTGATTTCCTCCATTTTGGAACGAATCAATCCGGTGCACATTATAAATGGTTTTGCGTTGTACATGGTAAAGTACGATATTGATGCAAGTCAAGAATAATATTTTGCTTTGTTTGAATATATTGTATACATTCTTTTATGAAATGAAGAAACTTTTTATGAACATAAGTCATTTTGCCAACCTGTGAAAAAGGTCTTTAAAAATCAATAATCTACATATATGATCCTAAAT
This sequence comes from Dreissena rostriformis, assembly GCA_007657795.1. Lineage (NCBI taxonomy): Eukaryota > Metazoa > Mollusca > Bivalvia > Myida > Dreissenidae > Dreissena > Dreissena rostriformis. The sequence goes on along the minus strand of VMBQ01011632.1, from coordinate 1,383 downwards.
ATGCAAAAGGGGATTGAATACTGCCATTTCTAATCTCAAAAAGGATATATTTTTCGGAAATGACTGCTAAAAAATTACCCTTTAAAGTTTAAACAAGTGATGTGTTTGAGAAAGACTATGCCCCCTTTTGAGCGATTTTGACCCATATATTTGACCTTTGACCTTGAAGGATGACCTAAACCTTGACCTTTCACCACTCAAAATGTGCAGGTCCATGAGATACACATGCATGCCAAATATCAAGTTGCTATCTTCAATATTGCAAAAGTTATGACCAAGGTTCAAGTTTTGGGACAGAATGACAGACAGACAGACAGACAGACGACAGACAAGCCAAAAACAATATACCCCCTCTTCTTAAAAGAAGGGGGCATAAAAAGTTTAAGTAAATTTTTTATTTATTTTTAAAAATAAACTGCAACATTTAGTCCATCTCTCTATCCACTTTTGAACATTAGTAAATATAATATTGAAAACACTTTTATTCTCAGTTTTAAAGTTTTTGTAAGCAAAAAAAAACAAACATCAATTTTCCAATTTTAGTTTAAATGACGTGAGTTTTCCCAATCCAAAAGTCCCCATTCCGAAAATATATAAAACAAGAGGGCAAGATACCCTCTGTCGCTCACCTGAGAAAAAATGCCCTGCCCCATGGTGGCCATGTTTTTCAACCAACCGGAACCATTTTTCAACACGTCCACGATATCATTGGTACAAATCTTCTGACCAAGTTTCATGAAGTTCTAACAATAAATGTGGCCTCTAGAGTGGTAACAAGGCAAAAGTTGATGAGGCACGACGGACAAAGGCGATCACAAAAGCTCACCATGAGCTGAAAACACATTTATTTTCTATTTTAAAGTATTTGTAAGCAAAAAAACAAACATTAATGTCCCAATTTTAGTTTAAATGACATGTCAGTTTTCCCAATCCAAAAGGCCCCAGCCCCATTCCAAAAATCTGTTTTTAGAAAACACAAATACTCACCAGTTTGGAGGCAAGAAAGACGTGTCCGAGAGCACACGCACCACATACAGGACACACGTCAATAACTTGATGACCAGGTTGAAAATTCGTATGCGCAAACCTGGAAAATTTATTAAGAAATAATTTTAGATTGCAGATTCTAATTTGCAAAACTTGGAACTGTTATTAAGATATCATTTTTAGTATAAAGATCCAATTTTTGAAATCTGGAACCTTAATTAAGATATAATATTTAATTAAGGTTTAAATTTCAAATTCGCAGACGCAAATAATTTCAGTTGGTGATTCAAATGTGCAAATCTGGAACATTTAATTAAGGTTGATATTTCAAATATACAGACATGGCCAATTAATAATTTTAGTAGAAGATTCACATTTGCAAATCTGGATCCTTAA
>VMBQ01011631.1:0-22891 GCA_007657795.1 Dreissena rostriformis | reverse complement strand
ACTAAGCCTTTAAATGTATACACATTATACGTTTTAATTTAATTATTTAGTTTGATTGTATTAAAAGCCTAAAACTAATTAAGACACGCTCAGGTTGGTCCTTTGCAGAACAAAATATACGATATAATATGATTTATAGCGAACTCGAAAGTAACGCAGCCTGAATTGTTAACAGAACAATATCTTCTTGATATTTGTCGAATGCAATACAGTGTATTGTATGTTAAGTATGGTATTATCAAATTAACTGGTTATTGAGAAAGTTTATAAATTGTCCTGTTGTGACAGTTCTTTCTTAAAATTTGTTTCAAATTTATGTTCTTGGTTCTTGAAATGTCACGCATTTACCACCAGAGAGTTACGTAAACGATAGTGAACCGCCTAGACAGAAACATTCTATGCGGTAAAATGCACCTTTGTGCCGTATAGACGTTACCAACTGCATACAATCTCCATGCAATACCACCGTTCAAGTAAAGAGGGCGAAGGATTTCGTTATCGAACAGATCCGTTGTATTTAAGTCCGCTTGTTTGTCTTTAGAAGCACTTTTCTATACATAAACACATCGTCCAAAAAATGAAACTTCATAGATGCAATTATCTTATCCAGCGGATAAGTCCTCAGAAATGGCTCATCGGCTGTTGAAAATATTTGCAGAAAACGTTTTCTTTGAGGAAACGAAAAGTATTCATATGATATGTTTTGCAGAAAACTATATTTTAATAAAAACTGTCACAGACAATAAATCTACCCATGAGTGCTTTGTTTTCAAAAAGAATATTTAAAAAAAAAGAGCGATAACTCTTTGTAAAAAAAAAACACAATCGCGAAACCTTGACAAATTGCTCTGAAGCAATAAGTGATAAATATTTTGTTACATTATCACGAAAGTCGCTTGAAAAAAAGTAAGAGGAGTTGCAAACAGAGGCTTGCTAATGTAATTTTTTATTAATTGTCATAACTGCTTAAAAGATAGTGCAATTATCAAGCGAACTTGACAATATGTGCTATAGGTACGTATTCTGTTAACGTTGGACGAAAATCGCATGCAACATTTTTGATAAGCACAGAACTGTGAGACGGACGCACGCACGGACGAAATGACGCCTTCCATTTATATATCCCTACGCGTTTCGAAGGGAGTACAAATACAAACATTGTTAACAAGATCTATCATGATCGGAAAGAAATATTGCCTCAACATTGTTAACAAAGTTGTTCCATTCTCACCATTATTTAATCAATGTCCAAATTGAAATATATATCACAAATGCGAATTTCGATCACCTTTCATCAAACTGGAATACAATGTGGCACTAGATTGCCGGAAAAATAATATCGCGTCGATACTCTTGAAGTTTATCATCCCAGTTGTTCCGCTTTCGAACCCAAGAAGTCTTATGAAANAATGCCTAGATAGGCGTCTCACGCAATGTTATATTAGTCCCTCTATTAGTTAATGGGAGTAACTTGTACAACCTAAAGAATAAACAGAGCTGTCTATTTCGCGTTTCATTCTTTTTTTGGCGAGGAGTGTGCAAACTAATCGCTGAAAGTAGTGGGTGTTAAGAGTTTGATCAAATATCATGTACCTGACACGACGCGCGATGCAATACGATAAAGGGAAAGATTTGAATAATAAAAATGAGCCTCGCTCTGTGTAAAGGGGGTTTGATGAACGTGCGTAAAGTCTAGTCCCAGATTAGGCTGTGTAGTCCGCACAGTCTTATCAGGGACGACACTTTAAGCCATAAATTTGTTTCAAGAAGAGTCTTCCTTTAAACAACAAATACAATAAAGGCGGACTGCACAGGCTAATCTGGGACGACACTTAACGCACATGCATTAAACACCTTTTTCACAGAGAGAGGCTCAAATAAAAGACCGACTTATAGAACAGCGATCATAACTTAAAAATATCGATTTTAGATTAAAATTAATTGTATCAAATTTTTACAATAGTACAGACAGAGAACCATGTTAAATTGTACAAATGAGCCGCGTCGTGCGAAAATGGGCCTTTCACCACACGCGGCCAGCGTAGCTCTAGACCAGTCTGCAAATCCGCGCAGTCTTGTCACGAGCTACATCGGATAGCACAGCGACTTACTAGACTGTGCGATTACTGTCAGAATATCGCTTAAGACCCATTTCCGCAAGTTGCGGGTCAAATATAAATATACTGTCCAGAACAATAAGCATAGTACAGTGGCGCATTTAAAAATGAAATACGTACGAGAAAAATACAAGTTATCGCCGACAAAACCCATCTAGGCGACGAAAAGAAGTAAAATCCATTATACATAAGAATATTAAAATATTTATGAAAAAAAAAAATGAAATCCGCAAATGCAAATAACGTATAGAGGAACAGATGATTAATTACAACAGTGTTAACGTGTTGAGAGCGAATCCAGGATGTATACAAGTCACATTCCGTTCCACGAGATTGCATGTTTCGAGACCGGCGAAGTGGAAACAAATTATAATTACATTAACAACGATAAAGGGACTAAACTGATCTTAGCAGGTATTGATACATCGCCTGTTAACATTTTTCCTCTATAAATTTTCACAATTTTTAGAGCGGAGTGACACTTGTTATTTTGAGATTCGGTTCAGAATATCAAAATGTAATTACATTAATTTAACCACATTTAACTTCTTATTTACATACACACGTATATATTGTCTCTGTTTCATGGTACCATTGCTTAGATACTAAGCCAAACACGATAAATAGTAAAAATATGTAATGAATTGCGTCAACATTCAATTTTAACTTTGCCCATCCGCCCTGTGCCTTTTTAAGTAATTGGAAAATTTTCTTCAGCTCGCTATGCCGCATTTCGTCTCAATTGGTAAAACTTCAAAACTTCCGTGTTAACTTGAGTCTTGTCAAGTTATAAATGTTCGTATGATAATTGCGCAAGTTTGTATATAATTGTTGTAACATAACGAATTGAAAACTTGATCAGGAAAACGTATAGACCAGTCGCACGTTAATGACGTCGGTTTTGAAAAACGCATATGTGTTTACCTTAAACGCTTCATAAATACGGACGATTTCTTAGGAAATTGCTGTAACTTATGCCAAATGAATGCATATAAAATATGCTCTCATTTGATTGATAATTTAACACTACACGATGTGTATAGTTATTGCGAAAAACCCGAAAATCGTCTTCAAACGTCACTTTTTTTGCCTGTCCCGCGTAACATTTGACTTTGATTTAGAACAAGATATCGTCTTTATTTTCATGGCGCCAAAACGCAAACGCTTATTTTTTGTTATACCAGATCGTGACGTCATTTCCGTTTTCAACTGTTGTATTAAAATGGTGATATGCGAAATTAAAAAGCGATATAATTTGCGAAAAGCAAACACTGTTTTATTGTCCCGGTCGACTTAGCGTTGTTGGGTGATATAACGTGCAATTGAAAATAAAACTGAAGATGATGTTTAAAGGTAAGTACATTTAATTATAATCTTGTACATTTATGATTAAAAAAACATGTTCAATTTGCAATAGTTCCTGTTAATACTGTATATACTGTATACAATTTGCTCCGTTTGTATATATCTATGAAAAATGTCCGTAACGTCATTTATTTGTACATTTTGAGAAAACGGCTCAGATAAAATGGAAGTTAGTAAACAAATGTTTCCTTTATTCTCTAAATCAGGCAAATGGTTTGGAACATTACACATCAGAGACGAAAATGATGATATATAACCAAAATCGGTAAAGTATATACATTCAAACATGTCAATTTTAATGAAAACAATGGCGATGTCCGCCCGATTTATCAAACTATTTTTATATTCCATGTCAGCGTGGTATGTCTACAAATTACATATACATGTTGCAAACATTAAAAAGAATATATACATTCTGTAAGTAAATTTTGTTTGAAAAACAATAATGAAGATAATATAATTAGAAGTGTATATTATGTTTGTTTTCTAAGCAATTATGAATGTCACCTAACCTTGAAAAGTATGCGTTTTTTCCATATTGGGCATTATTTCTTGCGTTATGACCGCTGGCCATGATCAGATGTATGTTTTTAATGCGTTTCTGCAAGCTTGATATCAAAAAGTAAAATATGTTTCAAATGACTTGTAAAAGTTTCGCCGCATTACGAGTTCAAATTCTAAACGTATTCCGCCTTTATAAATGTCGCATATACAGATTATTAACGCGTGTGTTCATAGACGTCATTTTACGACATTACGCATGTTACGCGATCTTGTTGATGAATCAAACAGCAAGCCGCTATTCTTTATTCTAGATTATGTAACAGTTGTTTCATTTCATTTTGTGTATGAGCATTCGTATTACATGGAGATTTACCTTGGAAAAAACAACTTCTTGAAACGGAAAATAACCAAAAGTTGATAGCGCTGGTCCAGAAAAAAACTAACGAATTGAGCAGGCTGCGCCGAATATACTCTTTGCATTACGAGTATACTTTAACAGCCATGTGAACAATATTTATGAAAAATTCCAATTTTTATTTCAGATAAAAGCTGCATGATGAGTAATTCAAGAAAGAACAAAGTGGTATGCAGTTTTTAAAAAAGGAAACGGGCAAAACAACAATATGAAAGCAAAGTCCGTCAAAATATTCAAATACAAGTCAACCATCCATGGAAAAGGCGACATCTGCATACCAAAAACGACAAGATAGGAGAGAACGGGTGAAGGCAAACAAACAACATGAACGTGAACGGAAGCGAGTGTGGCGTTCCCAGAAGTAGTTTATAGCGGTCGGTGATAAGTCGGAAACGGAAAGTCAGTCACCGAAAATGGTATTTAAGTATGGAACGGAGAAGAGAGCACTAGATAAATTTAAACATGCATTATCAGTTACCCCGAAAAAACGACGATCAGTCTTAAAAAGCTACCTTACTGAATCCAAATCCCCAACTGACATATCATCAGACAGATGGCTACCCCAACGGACGATGTTGCCGCGTCAGTTTTAAAGAACGTGAAGGAAATGTTAACATAGAATAAGTTAACACGTTCAAAAGAAAAGAGAGTGGAGACAAATGCAATAATATCCTCAGTTAGTGGTAAGCACTTATCAGCAAAATCATCGAAAACAAAAGTGGCTCGACGGTTTTATTCATTAAATCATTATAACTTATCTGAGCAAACAGCAAATGATAAGTTTCATTCAATTAAATCTACGAAAAGTTTTTCAAATTTCAATTTAATTAACCGTGTTGCGTTATTATTTGCATTCATTCTATGGGTAATTTTAATATTCGAGGTGTGACTTTGCTTGATATTTTAAATATACGCATTCGTTTTATGGGATTTCTGCCCGTCAAACGGGTGAGCGTTGTCAAAACAGTCACGCTTGGAAACTTGAAGTTTATCTTTACATATACGCTCCACGGAGAACGTCATTTCAACGTTACGTCATGTTACGCAAACGGGAACCAATAACGTGCGACTGATCATGTATATTGCTGTAACATATATAGCACCTGAAAATTCACCTGTTCACTCACAATTTGATTGGGATATTTTTAAGATTATTGAATCGGATATTATTTTTTTCAGCGAGCTTGGTGCGGTTTATGTAACGGGAGATACAAATTCAAGAATTGGACGAACGTTAGATTGTTTTGCGTATGATTGAAGTGTTATTAATCTCGATTTTAAAGACATTGATCATCCTATGCTTAGGGCAACTTTTGATTTGAATTCAAACCGCTTCGGTGACGCATTGCTAGATTTATGTATGGCTACACATTTTCGAGTTGTTAACGGTAGATTACATAACAAAAGAATATTGGAAGAATAACGTGTTTTACACGTAACGGGCAAAGTTTGGTTGACTATCTATAAACACGGTCGGCAAATTTTGAAAATATAGTGCACTTTGAAATAAGAGATTTTTATGAATTTTCTAATCATGCTCCCATTGAATATAATCTAAAAACTGGAACTACTAGCAAAAAATATACCCGAGGACCAAAAACATTTGTTGAATGGAATTCTATCCACAGAGACGCTTTTATTTCTGAATTATCGAGCGACATTGTAAATCTTGAGTCAAGTCTTATACGCGGGATAGAAAATAACGATGATACAGAGGACCTAGTTTCAATGTTTACCCAGTACCTTACGTCTAAAGGTAATCAGTAGTTTGCACGCACTATTAACTTCGATGCAAATCAATTCGATGCACACGACAAGAATAAACAAAAATGGTTTAATGCGTAGTGTGAACGAAAACGCAAGGAATTTAAAGATGCTTTATACAATTATAACAACATTAACAACGAGAGAAATCGCCAGTCAGTATTTGAAAAAAAGAAATCATTCAAATATTATTGTCGTAAATTCAAGTCAGATTTTAATCGTTCATTAGGACGCAAAATGGACAGCATGAAATCAAAATTACCTAAAGAATTTTGGAAAATGTTCAAAAAAAGATCCGCGAACCCGAACGGAAAAACAATTGCTTTCAAACAGTTCGTTGAACACTTTAAAAACCTCGCTAAAAACGAAGGTAATTTAAATAATGAGAACAGTTTAAATTGTGTTCGCAATTTTGACAGTAACCGTAACTCTGACAGTTCTTACCCTGAGCTAGATAGATACATATCACTGGAAAAAATTGTCATGGCCACGAAGCGGTTAGGTAATAATAAGGCGTGTTCCTCGGACAATATCATTTACGAATATTTTAAAGAAAGTGTCCATGTCATAGGTAACGCATTGGAACTGTTATTTAATCATATTCTCAAATCTGGAAAATTCCCACACAGCTGGTCAACAGGTCTGATTATTCCCCTATATAAAAAAGGCGATCCGTCAATACCAAATAATTATAGAGGTATAACCCTTGTGAGTTGTTTTACGAAGCTATTCACTAATATACTAAACGAACGCTTACAAAATTGGGCTACTGCTAATGATATTTTAACTGACGGGCATTTCGGTTTCAAGTCGGCCTACAGTACAGAAGACGCAATATTTGTCCTTCAATCATTGATTGAGAATCATATTAACAATAAACAAAAACTATTTTGCTGTTTTGTCGATTATTTAAATGAATATGACTTAACGGATCGCATGCATCTCTGGTTTAAGCTTATTCAGTCTGGTATCGATGGTAAATTGTTGTCCGTTTTTCGATCTTTGTATTATCAAATTAAATTGGGTGTTTAACATATGAATAGTATTCAGATTTTTTTGAATCTGACATCGGCTTATTACAAGGTGAAATATGTTCGCCGATAATGTTTTCGTTATTCTTAAATGATATTGAGTTTCACGTACAAGCTGATATAAATACGGGCATTACTATTGATCAATTATCAATCTATCTTTTAATATTTGCCGACGACGCAGTAATTATCTCTGAATCCGCTGATGGATTACAATCATCCCTGAACAATTTACTTGCGTATTGCACGAAGTGGAATATAACGTTCAATGTTGACAAGACAAAAATTGTAATCTTTCATAAAAGCAGGTTAAAAAAGGGATATAATTGGGTTCATAACAACAATTCTCTTGAAATCGTTAAAATTTTTAATTATCTAGGAATAATTATGTCAAGCAGCGGCGCATTTATACAAGCCACAAATACTTTGTGAGCCAAAGCGCTAAGAGCGACGCAATCATTATTTACTGTGACAAAATCTTTGAATGTACCTGTTAAAATCATGTTTTATCTGTTTGATGCCTATGTTGCCTCGATTCTTAGTTATGGAAGCGAGGTGTGGGGATTTACTAAAGCTGATAATATTGAGCGAGTCCAACGCAAATTCTGCAAATGGCTTTTAAATGTCAAAGCGTCTACAAATTGAAATGCTTTGTATGCCGAAGTAGGTAGATACCCGATGTATATATGCGATATTTACGAGTAGTTAAATATTTCTTAAAATTGTTCAATGAAAAATCGTCCAATTGTTTTAAGCAATATTATTCGTATACAATGTAATGTGATTACCATCAATCCAAGTCATGGGCATCAAACGTTAAAAATCGTTTGCAAGAGTAAGGTTTAAATGACGTGTGGATGTATCCAAAATCTGTTAATGTTAACAGCTTTATTGTAATGTTTCGCTATAGATTGTACGATTTGTTTATTTCAAAATGGCGAATTGATGTTGATGACGCTCATCACTATGTCTCTTAGGGAGTTGAAACCCATTTTGGAGAGATCCCTTTTCTTTGATAAAGTTGAAAATTCTAAATTTAGAAACATATTAGCAAAATTAAGATTATCTTCTCATGTTCTATTTATAGAACTGGTAGACACCAAAATATTCCAAGAAATGAAAGAATTTTTAGATTTTGTACACTTAATGAAATTGAAGATGAGTACCATTTTGTTTTGATATGCCCTTTATATGATAATTTTAGAAATACACTTATACCTGTTTTTTACAGAAGAAGACCAAGTATGTTTACATTTTTACAATTATTAAATGAGACCAGAAAATCTATACTGATACGTCTTGCTAATTTCTGTATTACAGCATTTAAACTTAGAGCCGAAAATTTATAGAGAATAGTTTTCCCCTTATTGTTTTGTATATGATATATAGCTGAATAAATGTTTCTCAATCAATAACGGTTGTTTGAACATTCACTCAACTTTGTTAAAAAATTAAGAGCCTTCTCTTACATATTACATTCTCAGAAAATTCATATATAAGTAAAAATGCATTAACAAAATTGTTTTTTATTTGACGCATGTGTGTTTATTTATTTCTTGATTGTTATTTTGACGATGAGCTGTATATGCTTAAGTCGTAAATAAACTATCTGTTATGTTCGGTAATAAATAAAAAATGTATTTCCATATATTCAATATTGCAAAACATTTAACAATCAGACAAGTGTTTTTCTTATATGTGACAATACCTGTAACAATCAGACATTTCTATTTTACATCTGAGTAATTGCAGTCCTGATACAATTTGTTGAAGCAAAAATTGATATATTACCATGCAGTTTAAACTTAAGTATACACACGCTTAAAAATGCTCTCTGATTATGAGAATTGGGTTTATAAAACAAATTAACAATCAAATAAACATTGACCAGGGGGATTTTTAACATTTTAGTGAATTTCGTGTCAGATTATCTGAGATAGTTCCATATTAAGTTAAATCAGATTTCACAGACGAAACTTTTCAAAAACCGAATATTTGTGCTTTCATAAATAATTTTGCATATTTAAAGTATTAGACGATAAATCATGTTCATATTCAAAACTTCAACGGCTATCCGACTGTCCGACGAGTTTTAGTACGTCATTTGACATGTTTGATTTGTCTGTCTAAAAAGTATTGAAGGATACTGCTACACTGAAACAAACATGCGGCCTTTTAAAAAAAAAAGCGCAGGTGGTCATGTATTGTCTGGCATTTTTGCGATCTGTTCAAAAGCAGATATTGGTAATTTTATTAAACATTATATAGGTTTTTTTTAAAGGCCTAACTTGCAGTAAAATAAAATGGAAATCTTATCAAGATGTTTTATATGAAAATGACGTTACAAACCACTGTTGTTAATTTAGATTCAAAGTTAGCTGGTTCGTAATATATGTAAATTAATATATGCCAAGAAGAAGTTTCATTTTCAATTCTAACTGTAATGGACATTAACTGGGTAATAAATAGATGTCTAAACCGACTGAAACATAACAGCATGTGTCGTGTATCTTTTACGTTTTTCTTTAACTTTAACTAAATGCTCCTACTTGCTTGACAATATTTTTTTCTGTACGATGATTTTTTAAAGAGTTATTGGCTCAATTTCTTGTTTCATGTTGCTTTAAATTAATCCATTCACTGACAAAGCGCATACTTGGGGAGCATCCATAATTTGTACTGATATCCTTGCCACAATAAAGGAACGATTTCATGTGTACCGAACAAAACCGCAAAACTACAAAAGTCAGTTTCGTGTTATATTGATATCAAAATATTTGTTCGGACAAATTTTTACTATATTATGTATATCTTAATATCAAATCCTTGTTCGTAGCTGAATAAAAATAACTAGGAGATGGTTCCTTTTTCCTTATTAAGCCGCGAAAAGTTAGATGACTTATAATGTAAAAAAACTAAAACTAGAAATGTGTGACAACACATATTTTTAATATCCCACCTACATATGAAATGAGTTTCATTGATATGTGCTGCACTTTGGTTAATTTTATTGCGGTTGTTAAGTAAAGAAAATACCACTACCTTATTCGCTTTGAAAAATGAATAAATAACCGGTTCAATTTGCATTATTCAACCATGAAAACGGTACAGAGAATGAATAAAATAACATATGAAGAAATCTGCCATAATCCATTTTTGATATCTTAAATACAACTAAAATTATTTTGTAGCTGTAAAATTACGTTGATTGTAAGTTAATAATTAATGTCGAAAATGCCAGTTGGTTAAAATAAGAAATAATGTTTGAGTATATAATAGACCTGAACATTTATCATAATAAATACAAAAAAGAATTTGAGTTACTCGATGTATAATTTAAATTGTCGAATAGCTTTATCGTTCACAGTATCGGGGTACTGTTTAGTCTTTTAGTGGCAAAACCAACAGTTGCTTATTTGGTTTGAAACAAAAATAGGAAACTTGTTCCTTTATGCATATTATTCGTATAACTTGCATTTTGTTTTGTTTTGATTTACTCACGAGTTGTATGTATTATGTTTTCAAAAAAGGCTTATATAACATACGTTAAGCTTGAATAAGAAATTAGAAACTCTCTCAATGTTGTTTGTTGTTGTTGTAAACGTGACCTTTACCCATCTTATTAAAAAAGTAATCGCATGCTAGATTGGCATGTAAGCTAACTGCATACAACATCCCCTAACAGTACCCGCCAAAATAACGCTTTTGAGCGGCAACATTTTTCTATTTCAAGAAACAATTACATTGGTCTCGTCCCAACTGGTCCCATATGGAATACCCAGCTGGGTATAGATTAAAGATGATTTACATTAAATATCTATGCTATAGGCACTATAGTTTGGGAGAAGACCATTTAAGAAAAAAATAAGACAAACATATAACGAAAACAAATTTCCTCCGAGCGAAACAAATGTTAACCCAATTGCATGCTTTGAAAACCCTAGTAGAGGCTACTAAATGATGTGACAAATAAAATATCGCAGCTCTGGGACTTGAGGTTTCAAAGAAGGTCTTAAAAATATTTGTGTACAAACGCTATAAATAATATGACCACACGACAAAGTCAGTGTTTACCCATGTAAATTTGAACAAACTGGGAAGACGACCTCTATACGATGTTTGATACCAAATATCATATCTCCGGGAAATGTTGTTTTAGATAACAAAATGCTAACCGTTACATTTCGTTATAACTATTTATATATCATGAGATCCCTGAGGCGTGGCCAATCTAGATTCCATGGACATCATTTAAAAACAAGAGTAAAGGAATGAAAAGTTGACGAACCACGCACGTCGGACGCAAGGCGAAATCGAACGACGCTCATCTGAGCTTAACATACATACTCAGAGGTAATATATTAATATATTATTTGTTTAATGTGCTGAATTTGCGACCAATACTGCTCGATAAAAACAAAATTGTACACACGTGTTTATTATCCCTTGCAGGCAATTGTTTTCATTGTATTCATAATGTAGAAAAAAATGACTGTTTTTAAAGTGTGTCTTCATTATCCAACTAATCGGGAAATGAGATATTTGTAAAACAAATGTTTATGGTCAGTGTGAGTATAATGCACAATTCGTCATAATTAAAAAGGAACACTCTTTATTTTTTAAACGTATACAGCAAGTGTAATGACAATCCAAACGCTTCTACCTTAAATCAAGATAAAGGGATATCACATTATTTGGGTGAGGTATAGAATATTGTAACAGTAACTTAATTATATAAAAGAGGAATGTATTTAAAGAAGACACCCGACGTAGAAAATAGATTTAAAATGTAATGGTTTGCTCTTAATTTAACATGATTATCAAGAGGATTGGCTACATTACTTCCAGGATCTTAAGTGTGTTGGTCTCTTCTTAGGTCACAATACTTTGCGGACCCAACATCTTCAGATATTAATACTTAATGTAACACTTGGCAATTGGTAACACGGTGTCAATGCAAATAGTTCTCTCTATTACTAACAGCTGTTGATGAATTTGCTCGGATATTCNAACCACCTGGTGGACGGACCGACAGACCGACAGACAGACCGACCGACATGTGCAAAGCAATATACCCCCTCTTCTTCGAAGGGGGGGCATTATTACAAATATATATGTGACAGGGTGGCACTCGATTATGATGGTGTTAATATTTATGGAAAATGAACTTCATGTGGTTAATGTATTATTTAACTAATAACACTTGTCAATTATTATGCTTATGGTAATAAATAGAAAATTGACTCCCATAGATTCAAAATGGCAAAGCATTTAACAATCAGACATGTTTTTTATGTCCCCCAGTCTATACTGGGGGAATAGACTGGGGGACATATTGTTTTTGCCCTTTCTGTTGGTTTGTTGGTTTGTTTGCGTCAAACTTTAACATTGGCCATAACTTTTGCAATATTGACGATAGCAACTTGATATGTGGCATGCATGTGTATCTCATGAAGCTGCACATTTTAAGTGGTGAAAGGTCAAGGTCATCCGTCAAGGTCAAAGGTCAAATATATGAGGGGACATGGCGTTTCACAAACACATCTTGTTTTCTCATATGTGACAATACCTGTAGCAATCAGTCATTACTATTTTACATCTGAGTAATTGCAGTCCCGATGCAATTTGTTGAAGCAAATATTACCATGCAGTTAAAACTTAAGTATACACACTCACTTAAAAAATGCTCTCCGATTATGAAAATTGTGTACATGTATATAAAAACAAATTAACAATCAAATGAACATTGACCAGGGGGGATTCTTAACTTTTGAGTGAATTTCGTTTCAGATTATCTGAGAAAGTTTCATATTTAGTAATATCAGATTTCACAGACGAAACTTTTCCAAAACCAATATTTGTGCTATCATTTTTTTATTATTTTTTTTGCATAATTACAGTATAATACGATCATGTTCATATTAAAAACATCAACGGCTATCAGACTGTCCGACGATTTTTTGTACGTCATTTGATTTGTCTTTCTAAAAAGTATTGAAGGATAATGATACACTGAAACAAACATGCGGCCTTTTTTTGAAAAAGCGCAGGTGGTCATTTATCGTCTGGCATTTTCGGGATCTGTTCAAAAGCATATATTGGTAATTTTATAAAACATTATATAGGTTTTTTAAAGGCCTATATTGAAGTAAATTAAAATGGAAATCTTATCACAGATGTTGTATATGAAAATGTGTTACAAACCAATGTTGTTAATTTAGATTCAAAGTTAGCTGGTTCGTAATATATGAAAATTAATACATGCCAAGAAGAAGTTTCGTTTTCATTTCTAACTGTAATGGGCATTAACTGGGTAATAAATAGATGTCTAAACCGACTGATATCTTACAGCATTGTCGTGTATTTTCTACGTTTTTCTTTAACTTTAACTAAATGCCCCTACTTGCTTAACAATATTTTTTCTGTACGATGATTTTTTAAAGAGTTATTGGCTCAATTTCTTGTTTCATGTTGCTTAAAATTAATCCATTAGCAAGTGTTATGACAATCCAAACGCTTCTACCTTAAATCAAGATAAAGGGATTTTACATTGTTCAGGTGAGGTATAGAATATTGTAACAGTTACTTAATTATATAAAAGAGGAATGTATTTAAAAAAGATACCCGACGTAGAAAATAGATTTAAAATTTAATGGTTTGCTCTTAATTTAACATGATTATCAAGAGGATTGGCTACATCACTTCCAGGATCTAAAGTGTGTTGGTCTCTTCTTATGTCACAATACTTTACGGACCCAACATCTTCAGATATTAATACTGAATGTAACACTTGGCAATGGGAAACACGGTGTTTATGCAAATAGTGCTCTCTATTACTAACAGCTGTTGATGAATTTGCTCGGATATTCAGCGCATCTTAAGTACGACATAGATCATTTACATATGATTTTTGAATATGTTTGGAAAATTCAGGACGTGGACGATGAAACGATAATTAAATTAAAATTTAAACATCGTGTTTTTGATTAGTAATACATACATTTTACGTTTGATTTGTGTATACCTAAATTGCACGATAATATTTGTTGAGTAGATGACATTTTAATTAAAGAAATATAAAAACTTGACTTAATACAGAACGATACGTAACCATTATTATACTCCCATAGTGACGAATAATATTCACCGTCGCCGCATATCGTAAAATGTACTATTTCTAATGAAACGGGGCATACTTTCTGTAATTTCTAACTTTGGATATTTCAAAAACTTCATATCTTATCGAACAGTTCTTGCAACTTTGAGTTATCCACGTTGATCGTTGTATGAGAAGCCTTCTGACAAATGTGTGCCTTTCAACAGAAAAACAGACAGAAAGCCGGACAGACAGACTGACGGACAGACGTCCAAGGTGATTCCAGTTAACCCTCTATTACTTTGAAACGGGGGTATAATATTCTGCTCAAAGTGTATAATTATAATCATGATATAATCGAAGTCTATGCTGTGAATGGTTTACTTTATAATGTGCAAGAGTGCCTGAAGACTAGTTTGTTTCTACGTACAGACAGACGGGCAAACAGACAGACGGAAAAACGTCCATGGCGATTCCAGTATAGCCCCCTACTTTGTAACGGAGGTATAGAGAGTCATAGTTCAAATATTTTGCTTCAAACTACAAACAATCAATCGAATTCGGAAGACACAAACATGAACCTTAAGAAAATAGAATATATGACCATTGTCCATCAGGGGCAAATCGTGTCTCGGACTGTGAAGACCATGTCTTCGGTATTGTCTAGTATTGTGTAGTTTCATATATCTTCAAGAGATGTGTAAACCATAAATATTTAAGTTTGTATTACTAGTTTTATTAAGTATTTTTACTCAATGCCTTTTTGTTGAAATGAAGTTGTCGACGCTCTTAACAAACGTGTATCAACATTTGTTAATACACTGTTAATCATGTTTATGTTCAATAAACAAATGTGTTTGTGTTGATTCGTTATTTGATTAATGAAAAACAAACGAAATCGTATGAACTTACGGAGGTTCCTTTTTTATGAACGGATGCGACATATCGTGCTGTTCTCTTTTTTCCTCATAGCAGGTGGAACACATGTTATAAATGGGACAATCATATGACCTGCACTTCCAGCGAGTTCCCCGTATTGGATCGACATTGCAGACTTTACAGAATTTACCATAATGAGGCGTACCTGGTAAACACAGATTCAATNATCAACATTTGTTAATACACTGTTAATCATGTTTATGTTCAATAAACAAATTTGTTTGAGTTGATTCGTTATTTGATTAATGAAAAACAAACGACATCGTATGCACTTACGGAGGTTCCTTTTTTATGAACGGATGCGACATATCGTGCTGTTCTCTTTTTTCCTCGTAGCAGGTGGAACACATGTCATAGTCGGGACAATCACTGCACTTCCAGCGAGTTCCCCGTATTGGATGGACATTGCAGACATCACAGATTATACCATAATGAGGCGTACCTGGTAAACACAGATTCAATATTATGTCAGGAACTGATCTTACATGACATATGTAGATGTTTTCTATGGAGAAATAATGCTCGTACAAATACCAACTAAGGAACACAAGTTATCCTGAATTGATTGAATTAGTTTATCAATGAAAATAACGACAAATTGACTTTGTATCGATGCTTACGCGCGTTCGAAAGTGTTAGCAAGAGTGTGTGCAAAATACTTATGGAACTGAATAGTTCTTATTACAGGTGGAGTAAATACATTTACCAGTTTATGTAAGAATGGAAATGGGTATTATATTATAGTTGTTTAAAGCTCGACAACGATTTATTTAAACATATTGCATTTCAATGTTAGCATTTTTGTCGTAACTTGAAAAGATTGCATCTATATACAACTAACGATAGTGATGCGCCTTCATGTATACACAATTATTTTAAATGTTTGTATTAACTAATGTCACTCACTTATAAACATACACGCAACGCTAACGTAAGCCTGAAAATTGATGTCAATGATTCATGTCTGCCATGATAAATTTAGCATAATTATTACTATTTTCGAAAAAAAACAACATTCATGTTAACACTTTTCTACATGCATAAACACACCTTCAAAACCTTTAGATTTAGCATCATACATAATGGCATAGCTTCGGGTTTCATTTGGGACCAGGTAGATCAATGCCGTTGTGGTTAAACATATCTTAGGTATAAATAGCGTTTTGAAATTTGCTTATGTAGGACGCTAGCCTAACGAACCATTTTATTATTGACAGTCGGTTCAAGTAATTTTGACTTTATTAAAACAACAAAACGATATCTCCTCTATATTCCGAGTTTGTTTGGAGATATTGTGCTGGTTGTACGCGTGTAGATAGCATAAAAGTAAACATTGCTAAGTATTGCATTTTTGGAAAAGTGTTCGCTCAAAATCTTGAGTTTACAAAAATTCACTGAAATTGTATGTCTAGGAAGAATACATGCAGTTTCATGTCATGATCGTATTGTTTCATGTTGTAATTTAAAAATCATTATACAATTTTCATATGGCTCATCAACTATTACATATATGTGTTTGCGGTTATTTCATTTGTTGACTGAGAGAGAATGTATATTGTACTATTAAATCAGTAACACAGTCGAGCACGCGGTCTTGGGACATTTCTTTTTCATGCATTTGATTATATTATTTTCATTTGATGGTAATACGCACGTTTTAATTGAGCTTTCGGTGGTAGACGTATCCAGTATTTCTTGCATAGCCTATACAGTGTTTGTCAACAAATTATGTACTATTGTGATATACATATGTTAATTTGCAACAACACCAGAACAATCTAAAACGCGAACATAATTTTCGAATCATACAGAACGACAACAACAAGCACAACAATCATTTATGTTTTTTTTTACTTGTTTTGGTAGTATTGACAAAACATTACATGTTTTTTGCTTTAAATTTTAAAATGTATGTGGTATGTGTTTACCTTATTTAAATAGCAGTGCAGAACATAGGAACTGAATGCCGTCAACAAGGTAGTAAGTACTAAAACACTACATTTCGGAATTGCTTTGAATTATGTTGATTTCCCGGGCATGTACTCATACGCATTGCCCAAATTATAGAAAAGTGTGCGATACGGATTGTTTTATAACCAAATGAACCATAAATTAGCATTTTGGAACATTGCATGTATGGCGTCATGTAGACAATATGCTACATGTTAATATATTAAAGCTCGTTCTACAGTAATAAGTTTTAGATTATACATGTATCTGTTCATAATTCCCAGTAAGAGCCCCCCCCCCCCACTTACGTAAAATACCACATTGATGGTATTACTCCTTTTATGTGTTGTCTTTGTACTATACTGTTTTAATTAGGAAAAATATCTTGCAACATGTTTAAAATACGAGAAAGACGATGAGAAAGAAAGGATAGCATTACCAAATTTGTTAATGATTTTTTTAACGAAAGCGTGTGTGTGAATCTTGTTTTTCTTTCATATTTTTCACATTTGTTTCTGTCATAAATTCATAAAGATCCCGACCTCCTCAGATGAGTTTAATTGTCTGTTCTATGTTAGAATTCGTCGAATATGATATTATTTAATTAGGCAGACATATTAGTATAATTGTATGTACTTTAGAATGTTCTGGCCTTTTAGTATGTTGCAATATAACCTACTAAAGGCCGGAATCAATTTCACGAAAATATAAGTCATACTTAAGTTTGCGAGCAAGATGAAATTCGGATGAGGGTTTCGGGGAACAAAGTTTACATCACTGTTTACAATTTCTTGAAAAATTACACGTTTCATTTGGATCATGATGTTTGATTCCTTATCAAGGCAAATGTGACGTAATAACACATTATTGTTCGTGGAGAACACACAGGAACAAACACAAAGTTCGTTTCTCTTTTCATCGCGATTTATTTCTGTTGAATACTTTCTAATACAACGCTTGCTAATGTTCGTGAAATACAATGTAACAGCGCGGGGGCCAAATGGCCCCGCTGCAGAACAAAGATCGACTTCTCTAGTCACTGGCTAAAGGTGGACTCTCTTTTCTACATAACACATCTCGTCATATACTGAAATACACATAAACATAACATTATACTATTCCTTATACCATATTTGATTGGTCAAAGCATTTAACTGACTACTTGTTGATTTCTAATTGGTTTTGTCATATAATTCCCTTGCTATTTGTTAATTGCCGATTGGTTGATAGCTAAAATACTGTTCTACAGGACACTCCCCATGAATATAGTAACCAAACCATTCATGTATGTACCCATTTATCGAATAATCCCTACAGACATCTGATTTGACTATTTGTGGTGATAGAAAATCGTATAGTTCAATGGATGTGAAAGATAATTTAATAAGATTAAGTTTCCCTGTGTAGTACTTTGTATGTCTGATGATAATAAGGTATCACTATAATCCTTTTTCATCTGGCATAGTTCAATGGATGTATGAAAAAATCTAATATTATTAGAATTCCCGTATCAATATTGTTGACCACCCTATCAACTGGATACCTTGTTAAATATACGTCTCTATGTAGCAGATTCACATAGCTAAATATACTATCTTTGATCTTTCAAATTGTTAATTTAGTCTTCTTTAACAATGAATGCAAAGATATGTCATGTTTCTACTTATAAGAGAATAGCAATTTTCAAATCCTATAATCATGGCCAATATGTAACCAATATGTTACAAAGATATGCAATTAAATTTGAACCCTTAATTTTTTATATTTAACATAATATGCTGTTACGTCACACAAATAACTCTGATATGCAATTTACCTGAATTTGGTTCATTTTTATAGTTAAACCATTTTATAAGTACGTGAATATTGTTGTACCTTAACTTGCAAATACGAAACATTGATACAGCTTCAGATTAAATAATGACATGGTTTGGGTTTTATAAGGAGCCAGTTATGTCAAAGTTTTCGTTGTCATTCTAGCCAAATATGTGGCGTGTTCTGACAAAACTGGGCAAAATGCTTGTGCGTAAATTGTCATCCCAGATTAGCCTGTGCAGTCCGCACAGGCTAATCAGGGACGACAATTTCCGCTTTTATGGAATTTTTGGTTTAAATGATGTCTCTTCTCAGCGAAAATCCAGTTTAGGCGGAAAGAGTCGTCCCGGATTAGCCTGTGCGGACTGCACAGGCTAATCTGGGATGACACTTTACGCACAAGCATTTTGCCCAGTTTTCTCAGAACACGCCACATATATGCTCAGTTATGATGAGGATAAAGAGCTGATTTTGTTTCTGCAAAGATTACTTCCAATTCTTACGGACGATTGCATTAAGAAAATTCGTTTCAATGCGACTGTAACTTAAATCAGAAAAACGTTTTCCGATCAACAGCGCGAATAAGGATGGAGATTTTTTGCTGATTTGTAGAGTTTATGCAGCAAACTTACAGACATAGGTACGCTACGGATTGAGTTGCGGTCAAGTTAGGGCGAGGTCAAGATCATTATTTTCTATAAAATAAAATTCCGAATTACTATAATTGGAGGGAGGTTTTGCTCAGACATATCCTCCCAGTGGGCATCAAACGTTTTGCGAACGTTGCTGCAACGTAATATTTAGGTCGCAACGTCGGCAACCATTACCGAACGTTGCCACAACGTTGCATACAAAACGTTACCAGGACGTTTCATCATAACGTTGCAAGGAAGTTTCAGAAACGTTGCAGCCACTTCCGAACGTTTCTGCAACGTTGCATGCAAAACGTCGGTCGAACGTTTGAGAAGGATGTTGCAACAACGTTTCTTCTAGGTAATTGTGCACCCTTTTAGCGTCTTCAGTTTTCCCCCTTGAATTCAGTATCAACGCTAGTTTTTTTCCCTTGAATTCAGTATCGCCGCTTGGTGGAATGTATTTTTTTTTAAAATAATTATTTTGCATGTAGGATAACATAAACATTTGTTTACTATCGATCTGTGATGTATTAACGACAGAATATTAAAATTAAAAGAAAAACTCAAAACGTCAAACCACGTTGTTGAATCTCGCGTGGTACGCATGCGCGAGGCGTCGATTTCCGGCATGTCCGAATGTTTGTGTGTAGAGCCACAGGCAGCAGTATCACAAATTTGCCTACCCCCCGGACCCTACCCCCCCCCCCGAGCTTACCCCAGGGGTTCCAGATTGTTAAATGTACACACATTGTGTATGGATTGACTTTCCAACAACGAATATTGACAAAAAACACTGTGTGATTTTTTTTTTCAAACTGTGTTTGTTTGTCAATATTCGTTGTTGAAGAGTTAAACCATACACAATAGGTGTACATTTAACCATCTGGAACCCCTGGGGTAAGCTCGGTGGGCGAGGGGTAGGGTCCGCGGGGAGGGGGGTTCAAATTTATGATACTTCTGCCTGTGTGTAGAGCGATAGTCGAAAGGATATAACCAGCGAATTACCAGTCAAATTCGAAATTAAAGTATATCTGTAAATCAGAAACACAGCCTTCTTCAAGAAACGATCGAGTGGTAAGTGTACAGTACTTTATAATAATACAGTTCCTGCATCGCATTTATGAACTGATGATTTCTTGTACAGTCAAGTTTTCATTACTGGATCATTACCCATAGCGGATCACTTTGATGTTCAAGACTGCGTATCCACAGGGGGAAGTTGCGCAAAAAAAAAAAAAAAAATATAATATATATAGACAAGGGACTCAACTAGCTGACCGATTTTTCGACCCGATCAACTACAACGCCCCGTAGCTCTGTCAATAATACACCGAAAAGCACTAGCTCGGTCTCATTCGATGCGGGGGACATTTCTTTAATTGACCATAAACGTTGTATCACAATCGAGCCCCACAAAATGAAAATGCGAACGTCGAATCGCCACAAATACCTTACTAGGACACAGGTTCGTACAGAACCGAAATGTGAAATCGCTCCTCCGTAAAGAACAAATTTTGGCACTCGCTACGCCACAACCTCAAACTACTATATGAATCAATAATGTAAACACAATTAAACAATTACCCGCGAACAATTCGTGCATTACACTCAACAAACGATAGGAAAACGCGAAGTTTGTCGAGGACTCTGACGAATTAAACAAAAGCCGGCCATTTTCATTTTATATTTCATACATCAAAGAGGTGAATACTTTCGATTTTCTCATTGGTCAATAAACATTTTAGTGTAATTTTAACCAATCAGCGACGGAATTCCCCTTCACCCCGAACATAGAGAACATGAACATGGCCGGCTGTTGTACAATTCGTCCGAGTCCTCGACAAACTTCGCGTATAGAAAACAATTAATAGCAAAAACAAATAAATATAATTTATAACTGGCAATGTAACTTGGGCATTGTAAACAACACAGTTCGTGTTTCGACAGTTCAAATAGCGTGTTAGATGCCCCCTTAGGGGTTTCGATCACGTGATCCGTTATGACTACAACTGAGCCGTTAATGCATGAATTCTGCGGCGCAAAAAAGGTATCACAAATACATTTTGCCTGCGTTTAAAACTAAGACTTTATGCTGAATCAGTAAGCAACGGTAATATTTAATCAAACTGGTGTTAAAGAAGTCTCAAAACATTTATTGTTTTTCACCAGAACAACTTAATTATGCTACTGATCCGGTAATGGTAACTTGACTGTACATTTTAGAAATTCATTTTTTTTTTTTTTTAATTTTACAGATCAGTTGCTTAAACTTAAAGATGATTATAAGATGAACTTTTACTCAAAATCGCTGGACAAAATAAATTGTTTAAGTTGTGTTATGCAATAAAATGGTAGTCTAGAATCTAGTTTCAAAGTTTCAACCAAAATTAACAAAAAAAAACGGGCAACAAAATTTGCAGAAATTTTCAAATGTGTTTTGTTTTAACATACTTGATAGTAAATATAACAGTTAATTTTGTGGTTTTGGAGGTAATTGCGTTGTCGTCAATCTTTAAGCACTTGATCTTAAAAATTAATTTACAGATAATCTGTAAAAATAGCACTTTCCTTACTCTGGGCTTTTTCGACGGTTTCCAGACGTTTCCTCCCAAGACGTTTCCTCCCCAGACGTTTACCCCCCTAATACGTTTCCTCCCCAGACGTGTCCCCTCCCCCATTTTAGTTTTTGTGGAACTGTAGTTGTTTGTTGTTTTTAATCCAATTAAATAGGATCAATTGGTGAATTATTTCAGTTTGAGTTAACTACCTCTACTATCTATCTACTTCTTATTTACATTTTCATATTATGTAGACGTCTCACCCCCAAAATAGGAGGGGGGGGGGGGCGACTGCCACCCTTTTTCGACTTATGGAAAAATCCTTTTTTTATTTGGTTCTTTTATAAATACTTTTTCCATGAGACGTGGGACGGCACCATTTAAAAAGTATCGCGCCGTCTCCACGTACATTGAGTTATATTGGACAACAGTTGGTTGACAAGTTCCAGCGAATTCACCGTTGGCGTATTTCCGCTTAAAACGCAAGTAAATAAAGTAAAATTACTAATCAAAATATTGTGTTATTTTCCTTCTCAGCTTGTTTGTTATCCATGAACATTTCAATTTCCACAATTTTTTACAAATAAGTTAAACAAAATCGAGTTTATACAAAATCGTCGTGTGTAAATAGTGAGCCTGTCAAAATGTATTTTTCGGCAATGCTGAAAACATGAGTCCGTCATTTCTTTGTTCCAAATAAGA
>VMBQ01011630.1:22500-31630 GCA_007657795.1 Dreissena rostriformis | reverse complement strand
GTAACATTTACCAGATGATTGAGATTTGGTGAAAACAGGTTGTGCGTATTGCTGTTACTTTGATTATAATGTGTATACCAAGCTTTGTGATTATATCGTTTTTACCTTTCGAACAATCGCAATCGTGCAATTCTATTATAATAAACAGTCACCTGAAATTTAGATTGTGCAGGAATCAAGGGTCATGCATACTCTTCTCATCACTTTAAATATGTTTTATTAGTAACACTGTTAGTAACTGATGGTGAATATCCCATACACCAACAGTTACTAACAGTGTAAAGATAATACCTCAACCATTACCTTTTCCTGGTTGTGTTTAATAGATATTGTAAGTGCAACAGAAACCAGTGGGGTTAGGGATTTTGTTTCGGGATTGATCTCTCTAGAATCCCTAAACAATAACCCTCATTCAGTCGATTTTTAAGGATTTATCCGTTTTCACCCCGTTTCATCCGAATTCATCTGTATTGAACCTTTTCCAGCGGTTAACAGCGGTTGTTAGGGATGAATTCCGATGAATTCATCCTTTTAAGGGATGAATTCATCGCAAGGGATGAATTTATCCCTTCAACTTGAAGAGATAAATTCGTCCCTTGCGATGAATTCATCCCTTAAGCATAATGAGCATATTTAAATTTGTAATCCACAACCCACTCCCGAAAGATAATGTCAACATGTTTGTAATCCGAAACACACTTCCAAAGGTAACAGATTCGTGCTTCAAATAACCGTGATAATTTATTTTGTGTTGACCGGTGCGAAAAGTATGCAGCATGTACAACGTCGCGTCATTTGCATAGAAAGCGTGTGTGTATTGAGCTTTGCACACATAACGTCAGTGGATTAACGCATGGTCAGTGGAAATATTTCATCAAATCTATTCATAGTCACTTACGCCGAAATGTATTTGATACTTTAGAAAAATGGCAACGTTTGTGTAACATAAATTATTGAGAACTTGTATCGTCAACATTTACCAGAAAGTGCTTTTAAAAATGGAATAAAAGGGATTATCGGGTAATGCATAGAAATTTGATAAATTGTAAGTATGCAGAGTCGGGTTGATACGGAAGTTTTGGGGAATCGTTCGAGTCGGGATTTTACTACATGTATCTATGAGGTAACACGTTTTTAAACAATTAAACAATATGTCTTTATAAGTGACTTTATAGCTGGGGGTTTTCTTGAAGAGTCATAGCGCACCAAATGACGTCTTTTGACGCTGTTTTTCTTCGAGTTATAACGCAGCACAGAACGTCAATCAGGAACAAGGCGGATTTGTTCAACGTCGGGAGGAAACACCCCTCCCAAACCACCCCTATCAACCCCGAGGCGTCTGAACAAAATCCTGTGGAAAGCTGTGCTTCAAAAGATGAATTCATCGAAAGTTAATAAGCCTGTGTTCTTGTTCAAATGTTCGATGCGTACAGCATTCATATACACGGTTATGCTTCACGCAACGTGAAATGTTGACATCGATTTCAGACGAATGCAAGGATTTATTCTTAAATCGTAAGATATCGGCACAAACTGCAAATGTTTTTCAATAACGTGAGATATTTGCAAAAATAAAGTTCTTAACGGTGCGTTTATAGTCTGTCCATCCCGTGGGTAAACCCGTTGACATTTCCGCTTATCATGCACCCTGGGTATGCTATGTTTTTATAAAAATAACATCATACACATATACATGTATACGAATTAAGGACTAGTATTTTTTTTCTTAAACGTATTAAAGCAGTTAGTAATAAGTGTTGGCTTCTTATTGCAAATGTATCCCAGCTTTCGAGAGGGTCGTAAGTTTTGAAACACACTCCGTGCTTACACACAATACACACAAAACAGACTGAACAGATGCGACGAGCCTGACTTGTGTGTGATATTTTATGTCTGTACTGTTTACAAATAACGAAAAAGATAAAAATTGTAAAAGCTATATACTTAAACTTTACGTATAGTCCATGATTTCTCAACTGTCAAATTTTGCATAATTTCAAGGTGATCGAATGTATTATTTTTAGACTTTTTAACGTCAATGTCACGTGGTCACGTTGACTGATAACCAATTAACGGCATGTAACATACATGTAACACGAATCGGCACGACATTTACTTGAATGTTTAAAATATAACATGATACTGCAGATGACTGTTTTATATGAAATGTGTTCATTACCTCATTATGGTCCTTAATAATGTTGTACTAACACCGTGCATCCGTTCGGAACACAACGCGCTGAGCATTGAGTCTCTGTAAAACACATTTTGATTTGATTTACCTGCACATAGCAGATAATAGCCCATATTCATCTGGTGATTCTTGCAAATCTTGCTGGTAAGGACTTTTTGTAATTATACATCGATTGACTCAATAATCGTTTGGTGCGGTCAACTACAAACACATGTATATCTATATGTTATGAACTTCTAATTGCAATCAAACGAGCTTCTTTAATAAATAAGACACGTATTTTTATTGTTTCATTAACTAAACATACTTATTGGTGGTTTTGGTCACCAAAGAGCATTCATCTATTAAACCAAACTCACATACTATTTAAAGAAAATGGCAATGCGTTACCAAATAGCTTAAACTATGAACACGAATGACTATAAATCACAAAGTTGAATGCATCATAAATATGCAAAAATGTCCTTTTAAACGGGAAGCAAATTTCATAATAACACGCCTATTGTTTGCAAAGTCTTTAAAGATAACCTGATATACGGCACATATAAATTTCCTTATTCATATCAGTCATTCGCCTTATCCGTATCATTAATTTCCTCATTCAATTCAAATTTTGTCGCATTACCATTGTGTTTTCTTTTCAAAAGAAATTAACTTAAACAGTCGCATACATATTTTGAGCGTTTGCTGCAGACAGGTATTTGCCTAATGCATGTCTTTAAACTAGTGTAACAATGTGAAGGAATGGTGTTTATTCGTATTCGAAACCTTATAAAAAACTGTCCTTTTGCTTACTTATTATTTTCCTCATTCTATATTATCCATAACTATTGCCAAATAAAGGACTGTGTTGATTTTTCATTGAATTGATGTGTATATTATTGATGTGTTCTTTTGACATATTGTTCAGAATTTTATCGTAAAAATATCTTATGACATCCCCATGTGAGTTTACATGTTAGGTTGTACATTTGTTTTGCTTAAATATCGGTAGTCATACTGGAATATTATTTATCTACATTGATTTGTTCGAGGCGGGAATGCCTATGTCGTACAAATGCAATATTTTAAACAATAATATCTAATACTATAAGGTTATATAAGAGCGAAACATACACTACATTGATATATTTTGACGAGTACACACCTGAGGAGTCCAATGTAAATCTGTCAGCTGAGTACGAGTGCAAATATATATCAGCATTATACACAACGCTGTTATATAATCCTTTTATTATTAAATGTCAGTTTTATATTCTTTGGGTAATTTCGAGAACTCATGTTTAATAAACATTACTGAATTAATTCGCGAAAGTAATTTTATGGGACATGAGTTCGATGCATCGTTTTTACGAGATCTAAACCCTTTAAACGTATTAAACAAGTTTTTTAAAGGCCCTATAAAGGTGATGATCCGTAATTAATTCACCGATTTTAAAATGTTTTTTTCTTATTTTATTTACAAAGGTTATCAAAAAACAATATAACATTACCATATAAAATGAGCAATACAACTTGTTTTGAGCTCAAAATACAGTGTCATCCAAACAATTGTGTTTACAAACAATCAGTTTATTTACATCGCTGTTTACTCGGGAAAGTGAAAGTGAAAGTGACTCAGGTCACCAAAAATATATCGTTGATTTTCAACGTTTTCCGGTATCACTTACAAAGTAGGTCTCTTCTTAATGGTTAAAACGTTTGTAGTGATCTAATAAGTTACTTTCTGCTGGTAAAAAGTAATTTAAAATAGAATTAAAATTGAATTTCCTTTCGGCTATTTTTAGCATGCGTCACCGCTTTGAGGCTACACACCACGTAAGTTGTAAAGTTGTAAACATTTCTTCCAATTATGAAACGGGAATATTTTCTATAATTCTTGACAACGTTGCATCTAAGCTGTATTATTAGCGTTTTTATGCAAGAGTCACTGAAATCCGGTAAAAATTAGACCAGTTTATAAGCATAATAATTGGATTTGTCACCTTTATAGGGCCTTGAAGAGTATTTCATGAGGGTACTATTATTAAGCCCCGTTTTTTTTCCGCTTTACAAAAGGTTTCAGTTTCATTATCATTATTATTCATTATCACTTAAATTCTATCTATGTTTCATAAAAGAAAATTTCGGAAATAGTCGTTTACTCTCGTACCGTCAAATACGGAACATATTGGATGCACATGCGTCCAATAAGGTGAAATAGTCGACGGTCAAGTAGTTTTAATTAATAGATAGCATGTTAATAGTTAAAAAGTACAGCAATTGCATGCAATAGAGCATTTTACTTACTAGTCCATTTAAACACATTACCACACATAACATTTGCTTAAATATAAAATATAATACATTGACGTGTATTGTAATAGTGGATGTACAGTTTAAAGAAATATAACATTCAGTTTCGATATAATGCATTTCTTACGTGTTAAAACTTAATTTTCAACAATCATGTGGATGGTTAAAAACGTAAAACAATCACTTATTAAGAAAATGGTTACTGACTTTCAGATTATGGCGAATTGCAAACCGAATATGTTGCCCATACTTATGATGTTAGGACTCTCCATGACCCCTCTTGCCGAACCTTATCATGAACTGTGCTCCCCATGTGTGTGTGATTCGAGCGATGAACACGGTTTGTACAGTGTGGACTGTAGGTCCAATAACAAACTTGCAGGGAGATTGCCACAGTTCAAGTACATTAATGAAAGTCAGATTAGATCCCTGAACATGTCGGGTACAAGCCTATATAATTTGATGAATAAAACACGAACACCTTTTGAAAATTACAGCAGTTTACAAGAACTGGATTTGTACAACACTTCAATTAATTTGTTGAAGAACAACTGCACAACAGTAACACGCGAGACGTTCAAAGGACTTGAAATATTGAAGGTTCTCAATATCGCCCATAACGAACAGTTTCCAGTCACTAGGATAAACCGACAGTAACGTTTTCAAACGTTTAACATCTCTGAAAAAAATGTTGATGTATCAAATCAATTTGATACCATGCGGTAATACTGGTTACCCAGGTCAAATCTTGAAAAATATTTCGACATTAGAAGAAGTATGGATTGATGGATTTTCAGTGGTTCCCTTTGGAACGGAGTTTCAGAATATGCCAAATTTAACAGTTATTCGAATATCAGGGGACTAAATTAGGCCAATATGGCAGTACCAAGATTACTGTGCCATGCAAACTATCAATGAATACACATTTGCAAACTTGCTGTATGTAAGAAATTTATCAAACCTTAACTGTGGCGTGACATATATTTCGAGTAATGCCTTTCGGAACATGGAGCATCTTCAAATGTTAGATTTGTCTATGAATTATGAGTTGGGCTTTGACAATCTTGAAGGCTTGAGAAGTCTTAATGTAGAACTAGAAGTCCTCATTTTGGACAGTGTAAGAAGCACGAACAAATAAGAATGTCCAACCCAAATTATGAAATCAACAGTAGCATTTATTCGGCATTTAAAAGCTCTAAAAAATCTTTCATTAGATAATAACAAGATATCAGAAATAGACGAAGATGCTTTTGAAATAATTCCAGAAACTCTAGAACATTTACGCGTAAGACGAAATAAATTTGAGTTAGGATATTATATGCTCTACGTATGTCAGATGTCAAATTTAAGAAAGCTTGAGGCTTCATTTACCCACATGGATCTCAAGTTCTCTAGTTTGAATGACAACTTAGAACTTTCCCATCCTCAAATGTATCTATATCATAATAATACATTTACTGGGATAATCCATAAACATGTAAATGATTTATTTCTGTCCAAGGAGAACACTAAAAACGTAGGACATACCAAGGATGTAGACTGTCTCAAACGTTCATTATACTACATTCCACCTGTTGTAATTACAGCTTTTCTTCCAGCCAAACTGGAATATATCGATATAAGCCACAGTAAGATAGGATTTCCAATATACGGTTTTTATATCGATTCAAACAACTCTATTAAAACAGTGATTGCTTCTAATTCGCTGTTGTACTGCTGGGCCGGACCGGTGCATGGCGTACACAATATCGAAATAATTGATCTAAGCAATAACTTTTGTTCAAATGTTAATGAAAATTTCTTTACCAGCTTTCCGAAACTGAAACGTTTACATCTCCAACAAAATTATCTGTATGATGTTGTTGCATATAACAAGATTTTTATGTTAAACAACGAACTTGAATACATTGACTTATCTATAAACCGAATCAATAAAATCCATCCAAAACTATTAACAAATCAGACCAAACTGCAATGGTTGAATTTATCAACGAATAATTTAATGGTCTTTGAGTATACTTTATCTCATATGCAACTACTACGCGTGTTAAATCTATCAGATAATCATATAATGACACTCAGCAGCGAGTTGCGTTCTGACCTTGAGGAGATTGTGTCCTCCAGAAACAATATAACTTTGACTCTGGATCTGACTAATAATGTTATAACATGTTCATGTGATAACTTAGATGTATTAGACTGGATCCTCGAACACATAGACCCAACTTTAAATTTGTTGATCCTTACAATGTCGACCTGCTATTATACTCATAATGCATCTTCAGGTATTCCTTCACCTGTATTGATCAAAAGCAAGGCGGATTCGTACTTCCAAGTTTCTTTTCTGCACAAGTTTTGTCTGTCATACACTCCGCTACTTATTTCATTAGTGGTCTTACTCTTTTTTATCTTTAATATAATCGTTGGTGCTACCATACACCGGTTTAGATGGAAGATAAGGTACTGGTATTATGTTGGAAACAATAAAGAGGTTAGTTTAAATGGCTACACCTCTATCGAAGGTTCGTTACAGTTTCAACGATTCAAATACGATATATACCTGGCTTACGAGGAAGACGCTCGTGAATTTGTTTTGGAAACACTAAGGCCCAAACTCGTAGAACTGGAATATGTTGTGTTTGTACATGACGACATTCTGAAGGACTTCCGCTTTGCAACGTACTGACAAAATCTATTCATGCGAGTCGCGTTGTTGTGTTTGTGCTTTCAAAGGGGTCCAGACAAAGTTTGGAGTGGAAAATAGCTTCACACATGACGAATGAAGAAGCAAACCACAGAGGAAAACCGATAGCCTTGGCGATGTTCTTCGATTCCAACTCAACACGAGGACTTCCAGAGGGTTTAAAGCTCTTGCGACGAGATGCGTTTATCGATTACCCTACCAACGGTAGTGAAGATTAATTCATCGCCTTCTTTGAGGACTTCAAAGCTAAAGTGAAGAATATTATGAATACGGAAAAGTGAACTAAAACATTTGTTTAATCTTCATATAATACCAAATATCTTCTCCATATGATGTTCTTGATAGATTGTGTGTAATATTCAGGACAGCCAATACACAATTTTTTCCGTAAAATTCGTACGGACGATATCATATCATCTTGTTTAAACTGCTTTAAGTTGTATTTTAAATATAAATTTGTGTTTTACCCGTTTATTATTTTGTTTTAATCCCATGCTGTGTAATAATTTGATTGTGACTTTTTTATTGGTTTAACTCATACATCTATAATTGATAATTGGCCATTTGTAGTGCTTTTATAGGTTTGTATTGTCGTCTCGGAAAACGATGGATAATTATCGTTAATTGTACAGCAATAAATACTGTAAATACTGAGTTACTTGGGTTGTTTGAACTAGCATTATTTTAGCACAACGATAACTTTGTTTTGTTTGTTGATAGAGGTGCTGATTTTGTATCAAAACATGTTAGTTTCATTGTTAAACTCGTAGTCACAATAACATCGTCACCATAAAAATGTAAATTTAAATTGTAATCTGTAAAAGAACATGCGGTTAAATATCGCGTTATGCAAAGATTAAACAGTATTTCATCATATTTACATTTGCCAGATCGTAAAACGTGTGACAAACCTTCCTGTTTCGGGAATATTTCCGCATATCTTTATATGTATAATTCCCTTCAGTGACAGTAAACATCAATGCGTGTTCCTTTCTTAGCTGTTTGACATTATTTCGCTAACAAAGTGACTATACATGGCAATAATGTGTGAAAAGTATATTTGAAACAACTAAAAGATTCACAAATGTATTAGCTACATTAACTTGATGCGCGGTATATCGCGATAAGTATGCATCAGGTAGTCATACTCCTGGTTTTAATGAAACGTGGTAATTAATTTGTCGATATTTTTTCCGATAGTCGTCAATTTAGTGAAGCCATCGTTCCTTGTTCATACCATGCGACGAAGTATGAATTGTAGTTAATAGTTTCAAACTTTTTGTTTGGGTATCAATTTCGTTATTTTTTGATACAATGTAAGCTGTATACAGCATACTAATTTGTAAATAACCGTATATACTCATGTATTAACAAGCTTCTTATAAATGATTATATTCTTGTTGTAAAATGTCAATTATACATTGTCAGTTCTAGTAGTTTGAAGATTGTTTCACGTATAATAAGCTATTACATATTTAACATAACGTTACGATTATGCTGAAGGAATATTTTGTTATAGTGTTTTTTTAAACCCTTACATTATTTATTAAAACACGTACACAATACTCATGTACACAACTGAGGCCGTGGCTTCTATGTACGACTTGGCCACCAAGCTATAAACTAATATGCAAGACATTTAGGCTATCACTATCACTGACAGGTGCATTTGGAAAGGAAAGAGCATGACTTTCATGTGAACTTCAAACTTGCCCAAAGACGTAAAGATGTGATGCATGCTCCATTGAGGCTGTCCTAGAAACTCAACGAAATAAGGAGTGATATTGCTTTCATACATATATGTTGATTAATTATATAATCATTAAACATTGTGACCGCCGCTCTATCAACGAACGTCATTTTGTTTAATCTACAAGTCAATGTGTAATGACTTATGCAATAATCAAAACTCATGAT
Organism: Dreissena rostriformis; assembly: GCA_007657795.1. NCBI lineage: Eukaryota > Metazoa > Mollusca > Bivalvia > Myida > Dreissenidae > Dreissena > Dreissena rostriformis. The sequence goes on along the minus strand of VMBQ01011630.1, from coordinate 22,520 downwards.
GATGATGATGATGATGATGA
>VMBQ01011630.1:0-17500 GCA_007657795.1 Dreissena rostriformis | reverse complement strand
CATTAGTGTATATCATATAATCGATTTCATGTCATTTGAGTTATGTAGTGTGTATCATATCATCGATTTCATGCCATTGGATTCTGTATTGTATGTCATATCATTAATTCCATTACATTAGAGTTATGTAGTGTATATCATATCATCGAATTAATGTTAATGGAGTTCTGTAGTGTATATAATATCATCGATTTCATGTCATTCGAGCTCATTAGTGTATATCATATCATTGATTTCATATCATTGGAGTTTTATAGTGTATATCATAACATCGGTTTCATGTCATTGGAGTTCTGTAGTGTAGTTCATATCATCGATGTCATGTCATTGGAGTTATGTAGTGTATGTAATATCGATTTCATGTCATTGTATTTCTGTAGTGTATATCACATCATCGATTTCATGTCATTGGAGTTTATAGTGTATATCATATAATCGATTTCATGTCATTGGAGTTCTGTAGTGTATATCATATCATCGATTTCATGTCATTGGAATCTGTATTGTATATCATATCATTTATTTCATGTCATTGGAGTTATGTAGTGTTTATCATATAATCGATTTAATGAAATTGGAGATCTGTAGTGTATATCATATCATCTATTTCATGTCATTGGAGTTCTGTAGTGTATATCATATACTCGATTTCATGTAATTGGAGTTATGTAGTGTATGCCATATCATCGATATCTATGTCATTGAAATTCTGTAGTGTATATCATATCATCGAATTCGTGTCATTGGAGTTCTGTAGTGTATGTCTTATCATCGATTTCATGTCATTGGAGTTCTGTAGTGTATATCATATCATCGATTTAATGTCATTGGTGTTATGTAGTGTATATCATATCATCGATTTCATGTCAATGGAGTTCTGTGGTGTATATCATATCTTCGATTTCATGTCATCGGAGTTCTGTAGTGTATATCATATCATCAATTTCATGTCATTTGACATCTGTAGATTATGTCATGTCATCGAGCTCTTGTCAGTGGAGTTCTGTAGTGTATGTAATATTATCAAGTCCATGTCATTGGAGTTCTGTAGTGTTTTTCTTATCATCGATTTCATGTCATTGGATGTTTGTAGTGTATATCATATCATCGCTTTCATGTCACTGAAGTTCTGTAGTGTATATCATACAATCAATTTCATGTCGTTGGATTTCTGTAGTGTATATCACATCATCAAATTTATGTCATTGGAGTTCTGTAGTGTATATCATATCATTGATTTTATGTCAGTGTATTTCTGTAGTGTATATCACTTCATTGATTTCATGTCATTTGAGTTCTGTAGTGTATATCATATCATCGATTTCATGTCATTGGAGTTCATTAGTGTATATCATATCATCGATTTTATGTCATTGGATTCTGTATTGTATAGCATATCATTTATTTCATGTCATTGGAGTTATGTAGTGTTTATCATATCATCGATTTAATGTCATTGGAGATCTGTATTGTATATCAGATCATCGATTTTATGCCATTGGAGTTTTGTAGTGTAAATCATATCATCAATTTCATGTCATTTGACATCTGTAGTATGTGTCATATCATCGAGCTCTTGTCAGTGGAGTTCTGTAGTGTATGTAATATTATCAATTCCATGTCATTGGGGTTCTATAGTGTATTTCATACCATCGATTTCATGTCATTGGAGTTCTGTAGTGTATATCATATCATCGATTTCATTTCATTGGAGTTTTGTAGTGTATATCATATCATCTATTTCATGTCATTGGAGTTCTGTAGTGTATATCATATAATCAATTACATGACATTGGAGTTCTGTAGTGCATATCATATCATTGATTTCATGTTATTGGAGTTCTGTTGTGTATATCATATCATCGATTTTATGTCATTGGATTCTGTATTGTATATCCTATCATTTATTTCATGTCATTGGAGTTATGTAGTGTTTATCATATAATCGATTTAATGTCATTGCAGATCTGTAGTGTATATCATATCATCGATTTCATGTCATTGGAGTTCTGTAGTGTATATCATTTAATCGAGTTCATGTCATTGGAGTTATGCAGTGTGTGCCATATCATCGATATCTATGTCATTGAAATTCTGTAGTGTATATCATATTATCGATTTCATGTCATTGGAGTTCTGTTGTGTATGTCTTATCATCGATTTCATGTCATTGGAGTTCTGTAGTGTATATCATATCATCGATTGTATGTCAATGGAGTTCTGTAGTGTATATCATATCATCGATTTCATGTCATTGGAGTTCGGTAGTGTTTATCATATCATCGAGTTCATGTCATTTGACATTTGTAGTATATGTCATATCATCGAGCTCATGTCAGTGGAGTTATGTAGTGTATGTAAAATAATCGATTTCATGTCATTAGAGTTCTGTAGTTTATATCATATCATCGATTTCATGTCGTTGGAACTCTGTAGTGTAGGTCATATCATCACGTTCATGTCAATTTGGTTATATAGTTAAGTTCATTTCACCAAGTTTATGTTATCAAAGTGATTTAGTTGAGAGCATACCAATCGTTTTCGTATAATTGAGTAGTTACGTATCCAAGTCATCGATTTAATGCAATTTTACTTATGTAGTCAAGTTCATATTCCAGATTTTATGACATCGAAGTCATGTAATGTATTTCACATTTCTGTTTAATAGAATATGACGGTCTGTAGAATAAGTGTAAATTGTTGGTTTTGTGACATGTACGGTCTTCAATTTATGTTTGTCATCAGAGTTCTGTGGTTTAACTCAAATCATTGGTAACATTGCGGGATTCGGGACGTATGCATCTTTAGTGTAGTCGACGTCTTGATTTGCATAACGTCGGAGTTCTGTATGTATAGTGCACCTGTTAAAGTCGTCAGTCAAACTGTAATGTCACAGTTAAATATATATGCAATTGACGATCTGTAATGTATGTGATATCATACGATTCACGACGCCGGAATGCTAAATGTTTTAATTTGTATTCTGGGTTTTATAACGATAAAGTACTTTAGTGTTTTAAACATAATCGCAATCATGACTTCGTAGATCTGATGTATATTGAAAATATGTTTTACATAGTTTCAACTCTGCAGTGTAGTTCACATAATTTATTTAATAACTGGTAATTTGCATTTCATATAATTAGTTTTAAGAGGACGGATTTATGTACTGTATGTCACACCATCGATGTCATTTAGTCGTAGTTCGGAAGAGAAGTTCACATAACCAATGTCATGAGGAAGTGTAGTTTATAATGTCGCTTTTATGATGTCAGAGTTATGTAATGTAATTCACATCATTGTGTTATCGACAAAGAAGTTCTTGAGTGAAGTTCTCAGCATCACTTTTTATGAGGACGGATTTCTATAATGTTTTTCATCGTTTTCCTGATAATACAAGGTTAAACTACTGGTCAATTTTGGTAATATGGTCTCTGACAAAATAAATGTTTGAGAAAGCATTGCGCGATTTAANTGCCCTTATTGTACATCTCATTCATGCTGGTGTAATGTGGCAAACAAAAAAACACAACCCACTTTCCCAACATCAAGACATGATGACAGCTGTCAATCCCATTTATTTTGATAATCATATCAGACAATAACGGTACATGTCACATATCAATACTGACAGATCTCAACGATACAGCGTACACGACATGGTTTTAATTTAGAGAACAAGATTCCACCTTTTGAAACAAAAAGCACTACCCTTTTCTTTAACCAAACGTAAAGACCTCAGGGTTCTTAGAAGTGTTTTTTTGCAATCAAATTGTATAGCACACTCTTTCTTCGAGGAAGAATGATGTGATGTTGTACACGAAGTCTAATTTTCGCATGCTTTCCGCGATATGACGAAACTGAAGGTTTATGGACTTTTCAGAAACTTGTTAAGTCATACCATTCCCTTGCAATCTGTATTTCACACATATTTGAAGGACGAGTGCATGTGTTTGCAGGACGAGTGAAAACTGTAAGGCGCAGGACTAGTACATTATTTAACTATTTGTGTCCCCTTCATCTTCATAAGCATCATTATTGTTCAATAATACAACACTGTCATATATAAAAAATGGTTTTGTTTTAATTATAAATTATGCTAAACATTTGCCACCATCAGAACCATAGGCAAACATCCACTTCTTTGTATTTTTCACATTTTTTTTAACTTGACAGATTTCGAATATACTATTCATTCAGATATTCACTTGGAAGCTAGATAGGCAGCTTATTGAATATGTATAACAGCAGTTATTTTGGGAATAAGTCAGTCTTATTCCGGACACAAACATCATTACAAGGACTTACACGTGAACCAACCAAGTATCGCTACCGCTGTGCAAGGACTGGTCTAAACAGTCACTTCCATATACATGTATGGTCTCAGCCCAGATCAACCGCTCGAATGTGACAAATACATTTGTTTGAATTATCCAGAATCATATTGAACCAAACTGATAGGACATTAAATACAATACACACATGTACTTGTATCATCCGAATGTTCAGATAGCTGGAATAATCTGGTTCATTATATGGACAAGTATATGACAAGTATATGAGAGGAATATTTTGTTTATGGGGTGAATATACATTTATTTGTGTGCTATTTAATGTAAAATATTTTATTTGATTTCATCTTTTATATTCAATGGCCTTTAAACGTTCGTAATTACAACAAAAGCCATTTGCCAGGCGTTACTTGTTCTGAGTGTTTCTAACAAACGACAAATAGTTTAAATAATACTTTAAGACCTATCGGATTAGTTGTTAGCACACACTTTTATGCATTACGAGAACTGACAACCGTAACGCATTCATAAGTGCATTGAACGTTTCACGTATCATTCCGATACTCAAGCAAGAACTCCCTTTTAAGTTGAGTAAATTAAGCAATGTGAAATACTATTCCTGATTCAGACCGTTCGAATAAACAATCTACTGCCACATGAATCAGGCATTTGATACCGCGATCCAAACCATAATCTTATAAAGTGTTCATTCAGCATGTTAATTCCAGTTTCAACATTTTCCTAAAAAAACATACGATTTAACTTTATTTATTTAGCGTCCTTTGGGAGATTCGATCACATCAGCTACGCTTATTATCGTAAATCACTTCAAAAGGGTAACCAGTTGTGTACGCATGCGTATATCGTAAGTTCATGTACATTTCTTTCATAACTGTTTTACTACGTCTTGTACTGTTTTCCTGCGTCCGCGAAAAGATATATGTGTGTAAAGAAACCATTTAAGAACTTAATAAAATTGTTATCTTATTTTGACAAAATACAATCTTTATGTCTGCAGACATTCTACTTTATATTAATTTCACAGTGTGTTTCACAACAATATTTCAAATGGTAACATATTTTAACTTTAAGACAAAATGATGCTGCACACATAATTCATTGTGAACGAAACATGGCAATTCACAAATTCACGGTATTAAAACCAAGTCTTACTTAGACAGAAATTACTTCGATTCCTTCTTATAAAAGACGATGCATAAATACAATCCAACGGATCATTTTTATTTAGTTTTATTGACAAAACAGTTAAAGCAAGACATAAGCACAGATGTAACGTTTTTAATTATGAATTAGAGTTAAGCAATGCGTTTTGAAATATGTCGTTTGTGATTACTGTACAAACATATTTTTTTATGATTTATCTAGTGCTTCAAGTCTCTCTATTTTGATATATATGTCCTAAAAATCTGATTTCAAAATAGTATCGTTATCTTCTTTGCCTTTGGGGACCTAACAGTTAGACTTGTTAGACTAAAAAGTATCCTCGTGTGTGTTCAATATACTTAAGTGCAAACAGAAACCTTGTATTGCTACGTCGCTGGGCAAAACGTTAAAAGGTGTTCACCGTTTTTGTTAGTGTAGAGAATCATTGCTGAGGCATATTATATACATCATAATAAATAAATGTAGACACAGAACATATTTATATATTAAACAAAATGAAATCTTAAGTTTCTACCGGAGAAGATAAATTCTACTATTAACTAAAATATTTTCAACGATATATTCCAAAAACACACACAATCATCAAATAAAGTATTATATAAGTGAAGCTGAATATGAGTAGAGTTTTGATTATGTAAGTTCATTTGTTTGAATATCTTAATTCACTAAATACCTTTTGTAGCCATATAAGGCTGAAATTTAAACATTTGTGAATGTACCAAATGACATTATCGTTCCGTAAATTAGTTAGTATATAGAATACTCAAGCTGCTTAACACAGTACACATACTAATATTTAGCGATAGAATGATACATGTTTACTGGTAATTTGTTTTATAAGACATTGTAATAATCTCATATTTATTAGTAAAAATACAGTATGTGTAACAAATTAGTGCAGTGCATAACGTATACTAAAGAATATTTTTAACGTACTCTTACAATACCTAAGGTCATATAGAAAATAACGTAATACTTAGTCGCAATGGGTTTATGGTAGTTATACTGACCTTTTATTCGTATAAAAATTGCCAGACTATATAGGTATCGATGTATGAGGGATATAATCTAGGACATAGCAAGTTAGAATCAAATTTCATCATCTAAGGACAACACTTATAAATAGTGCCATGTCCTTTATTCATCGAAAGGGACACCATTTCGAATATAGACAACAACACAATGCCATACACGTACACTTTTACAAACACTCTACAATACAAACATTGTATAGTACAAAAACAAAACAATGCATCAATAGTACAAACACAACACAATAAAATTATAAAGTGAAAACACAAAAACAAACACATATATTAAACACATTAAAATACAAAAACAAAATGCAACCACAGCACAATACAAACATACATGATTAATATAGCAAACAATGAAACTCAATAAACTATATCAGCGGTTAGTTAGTATATATGAATACAACACACTACATGTATTAACTTATATTACGAAAACACACACACTAGGAACACATATTTTAAACACAAAATATGGAAATACATATTACAAACACAACGCGAAACAAACTCATATGACAAATACGAAGAAATATATTCATATTTATAATTTAACTAGTGAATCGTAGACAAGGTATTTTTAATATCCTAATATTCGTGATAATTATTTCAAACATATTTGTATCTAATTTGTATCTATCAGCTCAACTTAGTTGAATACTAATTAAAATTACATAAGTTGAAATAATAAAACACAAATATGAAACAGATCAGGAACTCTTCAACATAGAACATGGACAATTTGACTGGGTCAAAAAGATAAAACATGTATTGATGTTCTAATGTATTGAACACTTGTTTGGGAATAATAACACATATACTATAGATAAATATAAACAGACCTTATAAGCACATGTATGCAATGAAAAAGTTGCAATTGTTTTTCAGTGTTTTCAATTAAAAATATAGTTCCTTAATGTACAAAATTTATTTTGTATTCAAACATCGAATAAATTATTATAAGCGAGATAAATTTAATTTAGTTCCCTACTGTTTGTATGCGATCTAGAGTAGCAATAGGTGGTACACATATCATCCAACAAATAATAACTATATTTAAACACAACATCAATTAATGTACTGTTATCATTAGTGCAAATAGCGGATGCAATTTGTATAACTAATATGATACTATATAAATGGAATACATAGTATATCATTCGTATAAATTTCATCATATATATACGTAAATATACAATTAATTGAACATAATCGCAAAATAGTTCTACCTTCAAAATATAGTGCAAGGTTGTTTACATTAATATAGGATCTGACATGAGTTGTCATATCATACCATATTTTATTAAACGAATTCAGGACTTTTGTTAGTAAGCGAGCCTTTGGCGAGCTTACTAACGAAATTCCTGGATGATTTTAATGAAATATGATATGATAAGACAACGAGTGTCAGGTCTTTTTTATCACATGCTTTAAACTAAATAGAATACATCTTGATTTACCAAACAAATGCTGAAAGATCTAAAATTGTTTACTATCGTGACGTCATTTCCTGTTGACGACGTCATTTCACCAAAATAAAGCCATGCGATTGGTTAGTTATTGATTCTATTCTGTAGCCAATGAAAACGCTTTAAAATGTTGTATTACGCGTGTGTAATATAAAAAATACGTAATGTCTGTATTACATTGAAAACAAGGTATATCATGTAATAAATTGCATTTACACTATCTAACGTAAATATGGAGGTAACAACTTACATTGTTTCAATAGAGAACGTTACATTCTAAACAGCGTTGCTGTTCAATTTATGCGGGAAATAATTTAGGCTATAACATGTACATTCACATAAACATAAGTTCCCCAGGATTCGTCAGTTAAGACATTAATTGAAATATAATATCCGTCATGAAAGACAAATGACACAATTCCAAACTGAACAACACCACGGTACAATATAAACTCATTTTACAAACACAACACACCGATATAAACCATCTACATGTATAAGAAAAACACAATTATGTAAGACACATTTAAAACAGAACACACACTACTTAGACATGAACATAAACGGAGGAAATGTAAATGCCTATGCACATAATGGGTGTTTTAAAGCAGTAGTACCGAAGTAATTATATCTTAATAGTTTAATATGTAAATAAGATAATCTGTATTAAAACCGTTTTAATCGGCATCTTGCTGATCGAAAAAAAACAACAACAAATTATTGAAATCATTAAAAGTATAACGTTTATTTCCAAGTATATTCCGTTAGTTGAACGCGTTTTCGAACAAATCTTGATTGTAAAATCATTTTATTGAAGGTGACATGTACATGCTGTAAGATGCAGTAACCATTGCAATCAGAAGCCAAGCTATGTCACAGACAATAAACCACTAATAAATACCATTTTCAGGTAGCTATATTTTTGCCATTATTGTCGTCTCTAAGTATGAAAGCTTTTAGTTTCGAGCATTGTAGTTGTTCTTTCGTATAACTACTAAATGATTTAACGTCACATTGTTGCAAAAAACTACGCACAGTCAGCATAATATTGAGACATAAAGGTATCGATGCTTCCTGAAGAATGTGCATACCAGCCATATCATTAGATGAACAAATGCATTTACCTTCCAGTTCGTAGTCATTTGTCGGAATAGGAAAACATCCACTCATTTTGTTCGCCAAAAAGCTCAATCGTCACAAAACGGTAGCCACAGTGTTGACAAAATGCCTAAAACGAGGAGCGCATCGTATTACCATACCACTATTCTTAAAACTTTGTTTAAGTAGTCTTAGACAGTGTTTACAGGTAGAATATAATAGTGTAATTCTTAAATTGCATTTTAAGACATTACAAATGATCTTGATATTCGATTTTAATACTGTTATACATAATCGTTTTGACTCAACACACTTAAAATGTGTATACAGTGAAGTTGTATAATTGGAATACCTTACGGTTTTGTTGAAAGATTTACTCAATTTACTTATTGATAAACTTTGCTTGTCTAAACTATGCAACTAATTAGGTTTTGTTGATTTGTGTACTGTAATTTGTTTATGACATGCACCAGAGGACGCAATAGTGCTCAGTAAAACAAACACACTTGTATATATTGTATGCATGAACATATACCACACTATCGTTATTACTCCGGCGGCTCCTTATCGCGAAGTTGTAAGTGGATCCCTCAAACTGTTCCTGATTGTGAACGCATTACTCTGAAAGTATAGTAAGTGATTGCTCAAGGCGATGCTTGTGTTCTGGCTTATATTATTATTATTATAGTTTTGTTATTATTTTTATTATTATAATGTGCTAACTCATGTTCTTCTCTGTGTTCAAATACCACAATTGCATTTGGAATAATACTTTGAATTGAATTGTTCTTGAAACGTAATGTTATAATGTGCAATAAACTATGCACCTTACATAAAAGTATGCATGCGTATATTGACTTTTCGTATTTAAAACTCGTGACCGTTATCCAATATAAAATAACGAAACACGCATGTTTAAGGTGGAGTTAATGAATAAGGTTGATCAATGCAACACACTGTGTGATTGCAACGGATGTGAAGCATGCCGAAACGTACTTTTATCCCGGAAAAAGAAGCTCAGACAAGCCCAAGATAATAATTGTGTACACATTGTGTGATGTTGGTCCATCGCCCCTTCTTACACACGCTTGTCACATTGGTTCTGTCCCTTTGAACCCAGCCATTGTTGCATTTCAACAACCGCTTCGTTCCGTCAAATGCATATTCCCCAGAGTTGTGCCATTTGGAACTTTTGCGTAAGGTCGACACTCTAATATCAATAAATACATGCTTTATAGTATGTTTAAGAAATAATCGACGGGTAACCGTTGGTTATTGCGGTAATAACCAAAGGTATGGAGTTCCGATGCGTAGGAATTAAACCACTAGGGCGTAAGCCCGAGTGGTTTGATAACAAGCATCGGAACGACATACCGTTGGTTATTACCGCAATAATCAACGGTTACCCGTCGATTATTTCGATTCTACGACAATTCCACCACAAAAATGTGTTTCAATAACATCCGAAATATATGCTACTTAATCCAAATAATAACTAGATCCCTTAACACAGCTTAAATGTGCTTTTTCTTCTTGTTAAAACTTATTTTATATACAGAACAATTGAATTAACTTAACTTCAGTGCGTTAGTTCGGTTATAAGTACTTTAAGAAGAAATTATTGTAAGTTTATTCGGTAGAATGTATTCACAGCGCGTGCGGGGACACAACCGTTGGTATATCGGGGTAATAACCCACGGTAAGCTCCCTTCTCATTCTAATGCGCAAGCGTTGGTTATTGGTGTGCGACTGTGGCTAGAATGAATAATAAACTTGGTAAAACAGATGAATACGGTCAAACGTGTAGCAACAAAATCTAGCATTTGAAATATGTTTGACATACTAGATTCCTATCTTCAGAATGGGTAATACATGATCTTTATTTGATAGCGTCGACTCGATTATTATTACAAAGGTTCAACCAATTTGCATCACTTTTACTTTCAAGAGCTTTCTCATCCATCTCTTTGGCAACATCGTACTACATGTATGTGCATTTAAAAGTCAACATCATGTAAGCCAGTATTAACAGAAACACTAATTAAAATTATATTATTGTTATTGTTATTATTATTCTTATTGTTAGTGTCTAGTTATATATTGTTACAAACCATTCGTGACACAATGTCCACGTCTTTCATCGTTGGCGCAACAAGATTGACATGTCGCTACATCCTGTAAGGACACACTTATAAGAATATATTTGGCTTTCTTAAATGTATTTTAAAGGGATATTGGACGCATCTTTCACTGTTGAATTGAGCTGAAAAGAATTAACTGGTCAAAAGAGGTAGTTAAAATGTGGTAACTGACAGTCCTCTAAGCCGATCGGAACTGCCGCGTATTTACGAAAGCGATACGATTTGAGTCTTTCTCATAAAGTCACTTAACTTACCAAAGTTACGTCAAAAACGAAAGTACGGTATATTGTTTTAGTATGTTGATGCTGCATTAACAAATATAAGTGTATATGAAGTGAAAACACCAAAAAAAAAACGGTTGCGATAGACACCTATATACTGTAAGATGCGTCTAATATCACCTTAAATATTTGAACCGAAAATGTTTCACTTGTTGACATCTGGTAATGGGACTTTTTATAAGAATATTAAAAAGTTGTGAAAGTCACGTAAGAAGTCGATATGAACATCAAGATATAAAGCATATAATATTAAGCCAAGCCATGAATATTTCTTCCGTTTTGTTTTCACTCGACATGTTTGATTTTAGATCCATATATTTTTTATATGAAAATATTTTATCATTAATTGCTCTAAATATGTGCCTTTGCAAGTTCTATTACGAGTGTGGAACATTAGAGCTGAGTATGAAACATTTACGAATAGTAATTAAAGTAGGATACGTAAGGAGCTTGGTTATGGTTTGTCTTATAAAACATTGTACATGTAGTAGTAATGCGTATAGATTAAATAAACTTATATTGCCCATAAATAAATAAATAAATAAATACATAAATAAATAAATAAATAAATAAATAAATAAATAAATAAATAAGTAAGTAAGTAAGTAAGTAAGTAAGTAAGTAAGTAAGTAAGTAAGTAAGTAAGTAAATAAGTAAGTAAGTAAATAAATAAATACATAAATAAATAAATAAATAAATAAATAAATAAATAAATAAATAAATAAATATATAAATAAATAAATTAAGTCATTGTGGTCAGTTAACCAATTAACACTTTTCCTTGGTTTGCTGGGTAGGAAGGGAATAATCGTAAAAAGGATTTCATGACCAGTCTCCACACAAGTGATACTTTTCATCTGATTGCCTGGTAACCAGAACGAGCTGCACATAGTAATAAAAGTAAATTATATTTTCGTAATATTTATCATAGATACGAAGAGAATAGTCGTAAAAGGATTTCATGACCAATTACGACATTAGTGATATGACCGGGCGAGGAATAAAACACGCATTCCTCTAATGTGTAGTCCAGCGCTCAAAGTAACTGAGCTAGCCTGCTCGAAAGCCAATCAATAAATAATTATATCTACGTAACCTTAGTTTGATAGAGAAAAACTATATGTATACCTAAAAACACTACATAAAATTGAAATGTTATTCACATATTCCATGCTATGGGCGTGTTTACGAAACACTTATAAATGGATGCATAACGTTAACTCCATAATCAATTGAACACTTAGTCTATGTGTACTGACCTTATAAAAACAGTTGACAGTAATATGCAGTTTGGTTAAATAACAAAACATTTCGACACTATTGGCAGAATCGCGTTTCGACTATATATAAGTTTTTATATACTACTTTTATATGTATCTCTGGTTTTTACTATATTATTATCGTAAAATCGGTTTATTGTACAATTATATAAAGAAAATACCTCCAAAAGATGTCACTTCGCTGGATATACACCATCACATGTGGTCCGTTTTCATTACAAGTAAGGGCATCCAAAAAGTGGCTGAAGAAAGGTAATTCACACAACAATGCCGCTCTGAAGTAGCCCATCACTTCACACGTCGATCTCAGAACGCATTGTCTGAGACATTCCTTGAACGATAAGTTGGGTAGCATCACCCTCTCCATGGATTCATCTTGCCTTGGACCGAACCGAATATTGCTGTATTCCGCTGCTTCTGTCGCATTACCTAGGCCATATATCATGCAGATCAAACACAGAAAACCACGAAGAAACCTCATCATGTTAACATCACGTAGCGTGTTTAAATGGTCTTCTCAGAACAAGGTCCCGGACGCTTCTGTCAAAATAACGACTTGCCGAAGCCAGAATTAAGTTTTGCATCACTCGCAGAACATGAGTAGTATGAATTATTTATGAAACACCGTGCATAGGTGGACGAAGATGTGAATCCATGATAAGTAATTAGCATGTGTATTCATTTCTTCTACTACTACTACTACTTCTACTACTATAATAATTCTATTTTCGCAATGTCATATCGGGATTCCAAAAACTAGACGGATCCCATGTAAAACGCCACTAGCTCTTACGGCATGGTATCGTTTGGCATAAATATATGCCTGACTGAAACATGATTGTAATAAAAGAGGATTTGTATCACTGTTAACAAAACTAGTATTCATTCGTCGATGTTATGGATAAGGTGTCTTTACTGCACACATAACCAAAAACATCATCAGCTTAGTTCCATACATAATCGATTGTTTCACCCCATCAAATCCAGAACACTCTAGTATGACGGTGAAACATTGAAGGGGGGGGGGTCAGTCCAAGGACAGTGACGATATCCAATTCAAAAAGAGCATCAAATCCTATGCAACCGCTTTGAACAGGAAACAGCCAGGTCCAGCCAACCGAGATATGCCTCCATCAGCACGGAATACTTTCAAGACTTCATTTCGTGGGCCTCTTCAATTAATCTTTTCCTTGTGACTGTGAGCTATATCCTTAAACTGTATGATCGTCTTTGAGATATTTCAAATAATCTTTGAACAGTTCATGGCTGGATAGAGACATTATTTCCGCAAGCTTTTATATAAATTATTCATTGAAAAGTCCCGTGACTTGTATTGTTGTATTTTGCGCAAAATGCAAGGGGATTTAAGTAAATATTAGAATAATGTAATTGTCTTTTGCTTGCGTTCAAATAACTAATTCTCTCGTATATCAATAGAGTTCATTTGTATTCAAAATAACACTTTTATAATAATTGTTTATACAAAGTCTTGAACAAACGCACATCCCCCGTTAACTGGGATGTGCGTTTGTTAAAGATTTTGTATCATAAATTTAAGTTTTATATTATTGTATTATATTTATATAATGTAATATATTGCCTTTAAACGAGCTTAATCATAATATATAAAACAACCGCTTAATTTTTTTTTAAACTTTTCCTTACACAACAGTCAAAGAGGTCGTTACAGGCCACTACTCTATCAAAGAAAATCAATCAATTACTCATAGTTATGAGTAAATTTATTATTCTCTATTCTCAAAATACTATTTAATCCTCATCATCATTATCAACCATATCATAATCATCCTTTCCATACAATTAATAACTCTAAGACAAAATAGGAGTGGGTGTTTGTATTTGACAGGACTTTGACATATAAATGCAAAAAGCAATTCTTCTGACGCCCGTTTGTCTTCTATGTGCAACGGAGATCGACCTCAATTTCACCGCTCAGTTGAGGAGTCTCGAGACGCCCGTTAACGGTGCAGCATCCTTGTTCATATGTATAAAAAACTGAAACGATACTAATTAAATTTATGTAAGACATGTCGCTATATACACTTAAACACGCACATGTGTGGCATGTGAACAGTGCAAAATTATTCATAAAAATCAGACTGTAACCTCTTCACCTAAAATCAAGAAATAAGGTTTGAATACCCTGATCACAACCGATGTCCAAAGCGCACACAGGATGCCCCCAACGCATATCCATCACGTTAAGTTGCTTAAAATCGTATACATTACACATGTTAAACATTATTTAAGTTTAGAGAAGCTGCGATTATTTGTAAGATTTATCCACAACCACCAATCAAGAGAAGTGTACATGACTTCACGTACACCCCATACACTAACTGGTAGTAATGAACGATTCAGGTAAACCGCGAGCGGGATACGCAACCCTAACTGCTCATTTTTCTTTTTCTTTCTTTTTTATTTTAATGGCAGGGGGACGTATGAGGACCCATGGCTCAAGACCGGTGTTTAGGTGCCTTCATCACCTCCCGAAACCTCTAATGTTTAGAGAAATCTACAAATAAGCAGCTATTACAATATGGTAACATTAAGTATTATTTAGCAAAACATATTACATGGTCAATGTAATTGCGCAAATTAACATAACAAACAAACATCAAAAGCATCCCGCACGCACCCCGGAAATCAGCAAGAAACAAACTAATCACTCAAACCATAACATCCATAAACTAATACTTAAAAAATGTGTAGTTAAATCATAAGTATTCGAGTATTATATGTATGCATAAGACGAAATTTTGAAACAGCTGTATTCAACCGAAATCCACATCTAACCAGTCACACCAAAACGAAAAGATAAAATAATCGTATTAAAATATAGAAAATAAGAATAACTTGTTAAATTAAACGTTCATTACAGAACAAAACAAAAAATTAGAACACTGACATTTGAACATACTAAGATTTCAATAAATATGCGCGAAGAAAAATCTCCATGAAGTGGGAGTGTAAAATATGATGCACATAACTTACAATTAAAAATTCGAATAAAAAACACAAAACGAAGTATAAGATTAAACAAAATAATAAAGAAAACTTGGATGCTTCAGACTTAAATGAACATACAATCGTTGACTTTCGCGGTAAAGGAATCGGTTCGTGTTAAGATCCCATCTCACATGGACTAAAAACTGAAACTGAAAATAAACTTAATATCGACATTATCATAACAACATTACACATGCGAAAGTAATGTAACAGATTATTTAAACACATACATGTTTATAAAGGGCGGGCGGGCGTGTATCACCCTTTTGTTCTCCTTGTCCATAACCTGTGCCTGTCAAATACACACCTCGAATGGCGACTCAATACATTTGCAAATCATATAAACCCCAAAACGCGAAACCCGTGCTGTTTCGCGCTAAATCCACCACAAAAAAACCCGTGCATTATTTGCGCTAAACCATTACCATTATCTCTCTTGAAAATTATATGTACACAACCAATACAATACCGTATTTATCAAACCGAGAATAATTTCATTTATTTCTCTTTATACATATAAATAGTTATTGTCAGTAAGTCTACTTTCCGGTTTTCTTTAAGGGATATATTTACCAAACATATTCGACATAATCGGCATTAATATATACGA
Organism: Dreissena rostriformis; assembly: GCA_007657795.1. Lineage (NCBI taxonomy): Eukaryota > Metazoa > Mollusca > Bivalvia > Myida > Dreissenidae > Dreissena > Dreissena rostriformis. Next base: position 1,080 of record VMBQ01011630.1, on the reverse strand, counting down.
AATCGTCATTGTTGTGTCAGGGGAAGTGCTTTTGTTGAACAATTTATAGCAAGAGATTTGCGATGCAGTTTTCTAATGTTTAATAGATTTAAATTTAAACAAGCCTTTCGTTTTGTGCCGTACTGTACCGTTTTGGCAATTGGTTCCTGGCCATAAATAAAGGACCACGAAGGTGTGTATGATAGAAATGCAATACTACTGAAGCTTCTGGAGTTTCACTTCTATATATTGTCAAAGATTCTTTAAAACTAAGAATAAATAGTAAATCATTTGTTGTGTTTCTTATCGTTGAATAATTATTATTCGATAATCACTGGTCAAGCAGTAGATTATGTACATGAATAACTAAAATAGTTGCCTTGTATTGTGTGTGTCTATATTTAAACCGCAAAATTTCCATATTTCATCTCACGTCACGGAAAATGTCATTAAAAAACATGTATGCTTATATTAAGATTCATAAAGAAACATGTCAACAAATATATGTTTAAGTATTTTATTGAAAATACAGTGAAAGCATCATGTTACAACATACATAGTCAGTATATGCGATTAAAGTTTCTAAGTAATGCAATTCAACTTTCTATATACAGTGTATTGGAATATGTGCGTTGCGTAACAGTAGAGTGTTGATTTTTTTTAACGATGTATCTTACGCCGATAAGGAACGCTATGTTCAATGTTCTAACATTCCTCATAACAATTTTACAATAGTTAAGACTATTTTGTCTACATTAGGTCATCTCGTTAGAATTCACATTCAAATTACATAAGCTGATTTAATACAACACAAATAACATACAGATAAGGAACTCTTCAACAACGAACACGAATAATTCGATAGCATCAGCCGGATAACACGTGTATTGATTTTCCGAATGTCTTACTGTAATGGGCAATTGTTTAGGAATAATAACAAACCACATAATATAAATGTATTGCACAGACTATATAAGTGCATATATGAAACAGAAATAAATGAATATGATTTCATTTTTTTTTTCAATTATAAGATAAGTGTACACAAATTCCTCGATATGCAGAAGAACAGAACATATCTTTATTTAACTCAAGTTACAA
>VMBQ01011629.1:0-16419 GCA_007657795.1 Dreissena rostriformis | reverse complement strand
ACACATCACACTACAGTAATTGTATTAATTATTTGACTCGACAATTCAGAAGGCTATATTATATAGAAAAAAGTCAACAGATTTAAAATATATTTTTTTGAACATAGTACACTATAAGCGGGCTATAACTGTGTTTCCACTAGCACTATCTACTGAAATAAATGTCAGTAATAAATACATAAATAAATTTCAATAACCGATGTGATTAACAAAGATTGGTTTGAACTTGTGCACTTAAATACAACACAACAAAATTATTCTGCAATTATATGTTTATGTTGTTTGACTAGTGCGTTTGAATCAACGTTTTTGTAAGTAATGATACTAGGCTGACATTTCAAAGATATGTAAAGCTGTGAATTAATATGAGTAAATAGTCCACTTAGTATTGCAATTATTTACGTTAGGTTGCATTAAATGCCCGATGGCAAGATTATATCATGCGACAGTTTGAGACACGTGGCAATGGCGCCTAGTAGTAGCGTTCTCTCGTATACTTGTGTATAGAAATTCACAAAATAAAGGCAAAGCGAATTTATCAGAACTATTTGTTTAACAGTTTGATAGTACACATCACAATCGTTTGACACAGACATGGTAGCAAAAACGAAAAAAAAACGTTATAATCACATCTGTTATATAAAATGTAATCATTGTCATTTCAACAACAACTATCTACAGGGCCTTCACAAACAACGCAAATATATATGCAATACTTGTTGCAAATAGATATACTTATTTGGAATTGTTACAAGGTTTGTCACTACAAGTGACAAATTACCCCCGTATTTTGACCTGAAAAATACATTTGCTTACTTTAAAGCTGTAGAAACGTTTGGAATAAAAAAAAACGTTCAACAGGGTCGTTCACAATATGGTTGTAGTTTACATCTATTCAATACTAATGGAGTACTCTTTTCGTACAAAAAAGTTTATCAACGGAGAATAAACTTGTCAATTATAAGTCGTGTGATGGTGTATGATTGCTACGATGTATCAAACAAGAAAACTGACCAGATCCTCGTCTGATATAAGTAAGTCAATCAAGAATGTATGCTAGAAAACTTATATTTCAGAAACAACCACATCATTTATTTTCAGACTTCAGAAGTATTTACTTTTCCCATGGGGGAAATAGATCTTTATAAGTATTGACTTATATCATCTGTTGTCAAATTGTCATTATATGAAGCAAGTTGTAATAAATTTGTTTTAGAAAATTTAAGTTTAAAATGGGGCTTACCATTTGCATTTTTTTTTAAGTATGAAAATAGCCAGAAAATAAGCAAAGGAAAGTAGCTCATGAAATATCAAAGAATAGGTCATATTACAGTTCTTGTACTCTGTACTTCCTTTCAACAGCTTTTAGCAATATATGCGGGTGGTTAAATTCCTTTCAACACTAATGCAGCTATACTCCGCAAAAGAAAATTAATCCAAACAGCAATAAGTACACGATGAAGGAAACTATATATATATATATATCGACGTTTATAACAGAAATAACCCATACTTTTGAAAATATATAAACACGATGTATCCCAAACAACTTACCATTAATAAATATAACTATCCTTGTAGTGATGCTGCATTATTAATAACAACTCATAACAGACTAGTCGTTACGTCTTAATATGCCTGTTTGAATGGAAATATGCCAAAATGGATCTATACACTATATGCACCCAATTCCATGTACATTGCCTAATCATACTGAAGACGAACAATAACATAATACAAATGTGGATTTCTGAGAACGTTTTAAAAGACAGTCTTACAGACGAGTTGACACTGTTTATTTCCGGCTTAAAATAATACTTATGATTCAATTATAATACTAAAATGTAGTATTTGCTTATGTTTGCTATGTAGTCGGTCTTTGTACATCTTTAATTTCTTCCTGAAATGCATGACGATGATCTGGGGTGTGTACTATACGACGCTAGTTATAAAATATTGTCAACATGAGATGGTAAATTTGATTGTTTTGTACGTATTTGTATTTACTTCGTTTAATCGGCTTTCATAAAATCATTGTGTAATACGATCGGAATTAAATCAAATTTATTTGCTTAAACAATGCAACAAGGCACATGTTTATTTGCACTTGAATGTAAGAGATTCGAAACGTAATTCAACCGGTTTAAACACACAATGCTTTGAATTGTGTGCTTCAATGTCACGATCCCAGCTGAAATATATGTTTAAACATTTATTTTTAAATACAATAATTACTTTGATTCAAATTACATCAACCGTTTTTTAAATACACTGTTTGACTTTTGTTTTAACAATTTTGAGTTCAATTATACTCACAAATTTTTTAAACCACGTTTACTGATTCATTCACTGTTTTTTGTTTAAAATGCAATAACCGTAAATATGTTTGTAAATATATTACTAAGGAAAGGAACCTACGAGCTTAGATAATATTCCAATCATGTAAACTTTAGATGTTTGTAACTTATTTTTTAAACACTTTCTGGAATAAATATTTTCAAAAAAATCGTGTTTAGCATTCTGGAAAACAACCTTAACAAGAACAAAAATATTGCTTAACACGCGCCATTCGTTCAGCATTTATTGACAAACATGACGTAAACATAAATAATAGAATAACGAAACTTTTACCAGTGTTGGACATGGAACCCCTTTTTTAACTTGTATTTTCACTACTATTTATCCGCTATACATAATAGTCGTTTATTACACACGATTTTGCTAGTGCATGTATGGCATTTACCGCCAGAACTCAATACCATCCTCCTGGGTTTGAAGAGACATCAGATTACAGCAGACGCCATAGAATTCGTGCATAATTATACAAATATTTAGCAGGCAACTCGACGTATCATATTCTGGCCAAAACAGCTTTACAGCTTTTTCTGGGAAAATATTAACGTTGTCATTTGTAATATGTAATACCACACAATCATGAATGTCTGGAAAGTTAATTTAAATATAAACGCTTGCATCGCTAAAATGCAAGTGGTAAAATAATGCGTTTGTCATTTCCTTACAGCATACGCCATTTAAATCAGACATATATCAAGATGCATATCACTTGGCATCACATGTGCACCGGGAAAGTGCAATAACTACATTTTACTGGACAACCATACGTTACTGTAGTCTCCAGACGTTACTGAGGCATGAGGCTATCCTCCTATATGTGCATGTGTAGCATCATTCATTGTAACTGCTGCATACGTAATTCATTATTCGAACAATTAGTTTCGTTTCAAATATGTTTTTTTTTTCTTATTTCATATTTGGATATTTGGCCAGTTAAAATATTTCATATACGTATTGACTGGTGGAAACCGTGATTTCGAAAGATACATATACGTATACGTACCATACAAAAGAATACATGTATTACACATATAACACGTGCAAATGCGTTTCGAATGACTGTTTGTGCTCGTACAATTCTTATTCTTCCTTATAAGTGTGTACATTCTCAATTTAACGGAAATTGTTTTTATAAAATGCCCCTACTTATAACAAACCAAAGCACGCATTTGATTATTACACGACCGAAACACGGATTTGAAAATGAATGAGGTTATGTTCTTCTGTCAGTTATTTTTTGTGTAAATAATCCATTTAAAAATATTGATAGGACAGGGTGTATAGAGGTTAATATGGGATTACCCTACGATCATAAAAGTAAATCGATCGGATTATCATTTTCTTAAACTTAAGACAAATCATGGTGCTGTTTTTTTATATGTTTTAATAATGGCGAATGTTGATAAATTGCCTACTTATATGTTTAACTGCACTATATTGTTTGTTTAATCATGTTTAAGAAGTATTCTATGTTAAAGAAAGTTATCCGTAACAAACTCCTAAGTCTTACAGCGTTTGATTGGAACGAAAAAAACACTCATTACTGCCAAATGTTTTCCTGCAAATGTATGACTTCATGATAAACCATTATTTGAAACTTTAGAAAAGACGCAGCTGTATTATGTCCTTGCGTTTTTTAAATTTTAATTTGCTATCATCAAGTTGTGTCGTGCATTTAGTTCCTATATTCATAAAACAGACCACTGGGATTTTCTCTTGTTTAACTGTTAACAACAGGTGTTTTTTTATTTAATTAAGTCAAAGATTGAGCATGGCCGAGTGATTTAGGCGATAACCTTTTAATCCAATGTTCAACTACATGTGACCAACTTTTCATTTTGTTTTTGGTATAAATTGGTAATACAGTTTTTGGAATGTTGTGATTGTTATTATGCATTCACGTTTAAAGATGTCATGTTTAAATATGTACCGTTAATGCAATTAACGACGCATTTTCAAAATATCTCTATTTAATAACAAAAAAGTTCATTTCAAGCTCTAATATAAAACATTTTGTTGTTTTTTTCTTCCTCGGAAATAATAAAGAAATAAACATACGTGTTCAATGTTTTACAGTATGTTGTCTAATTATCCTTGCTCATGTTTCTCACATATCATAAACAACACCCTGTTAGGTAATTACGCGATACTGTCGTGTGATATGTCGAATACAAATGCTTCAATTAATGTTGTGATGACTATGCATATTAAAGTTGTACACAGTTAAATATGTACATTGTATTACGACATTGCCCTTTCAAAGTATAAATAACATAAAACCATGATTTAACAGGTGCTTCTCTGTCACTTTAAATCAGTTGTTTACTTTTCATAAAACTTAAGTTGACCAAATGATCGATTTGCTTGGTTCCTTAATGCACATTATGGCGTAAAGTATGCCATTCGCTGGCGCCCACCAAATAGCGCCAATGACTGGATTACGTCTTTTGAATAACTAACTTTGTCATAATGTACATTTGTATAGAATACATTATTCGTGTCAATGAACAAATTAATTATTTTGCCCTGTCATAAACATGACTGATTAAAGTGACATAATTTGTGTATTTTGTGTTGCAAAATTGGGTTAAATTAACATGTGTGTGACGTACTTCTGAATAAATTTAGCAATCATGTTTACAAAAGACTGGTTACTTGGGTTACCGATGTTGTGAAAGAGACTCTGTGTCGCTCGATTTTGTTCGTCATGTTCAAAGAAGTAAGTACGTAGAATGTCGCGAGGAACATAACTGTGATTCCTTGAGTATAAAGCCAATGAGTTACCTCGAGACTATGCATCTGCCGAGAGAGAGTTCAGTTTTAAAAGTCGCCGAATATATAAGACATGGCGTAAATTGGAACCGATAAACCTACAACTATCGAACATAGCTAGCGAATAATTACCTAGACCACTCATATACTGGCGCGTAAGAATGCAAATATTTAGAAAAACAATGCGAATATAAATGTCATATCTTGGCGCGCTAAATCGCACATAATCGTTAGGGCAAATACCACTAAAAACCGCCTAATTTATTTTTAAATTCACTACACTCAGTACACTCTACTTGCAGCCAAAACAAATTGCAATTCCGGCGAAATGGGGTATCGCAAAGGCTAAAGTTGGTCCCAATTCTGTCGCTATAATTTTAACGCAATTCAATGGTGGAACCTTTTTGAAAACATTTAGTGCGATATATCAGAATAAAACAGAACCGAATAGTTAAATTTTGACTAAAGCATATACTGCTCATCGTCCTTAATGTGCATATAAAATAACAAAATGCATTTGAACTATAAACAAAAAATACATGATTTTGAAGAACAATCAATATACATAGACAGTACCAAAAACGGTTTTCGTTGAGAAGTCACATGGATGAGGTTAATACATCTTACTACACAATGTCAAGCATATAGTTAAATAATTACAACATTTATTACATTATATGTACTAATTTATTTGGGGAAACAATATTTTATACAAAATATATAGGATATTTTCTCTTAGCATAAAGCATTTTAAACTAAATGTGGCTAGCTTTCTTCACACAATTTGTTTGAGCTTTTAAGTATTTCGATAAACTTGAACATATTAGGACGACTTCAATAATACTTTGGGATTAATTAATTCCTAACATCAGTATAATAAAGGAATTTAAAAACAAAGTGATATATCACTATTCAGCTGCAATATGTATCGTTTCATACCGAATTGGTCTCGTGTTATATCAAAACAATTCAACACCTGGTAATAGCATTGAACAAGAACCAAACTAACTAACGCCATATCGCGCCTTATGTTGTGTGGGTCTATTGTACTCCTAACTTACCACACGGCAAATACTATAAAGTGTGTTTCATGGTACCTAGTGGTATTACATGTACATTGTAATACATGTACCATTCTTTAAGCGTTTTAATTTTTATATTTGTTTTGTCTTAAACGAATCACATTGTTTAAAATGTTAACTGTTAATTGTTTGTGTTATATGTAAACAATTACACATCTGCAGTTTTGTTTCAATGATAGATACACAACAACATACTGAGCTACATGTTGTCGTCATAACGTTATACATAAAGATACTCACTGTCACACAATTCCACTGAGTTTATTATTCTAATGCGAGCTTAAACTTGACGACTTAAACTATATATTGAATCGTTTAGGATGTAAGCGTGAAAGAAACCAGCGCATATATGTTTAACAGCTAACACCAAGATACGAAACATGAACATTTTAATACATGCAACGTGCCAGTCTACTTGTACGATATAAACAAATATTTATATTAATATGTTATGTCCTCGCACTTGCACACTCTTGAATATGTAGGAATAATTATACATTACATAGTTTGTACTGGTACCATAATTTGAATGTTTCCTTCTGCAATAAATCCATAACTACGACTTGTACGCCGTACATACTCATATTCTTTGAATAACAAAATATTGTGGTTATGTGTGGTATTAACATAACTGANATACCAAAGCACTTCCAAGATATGGCTCCGGACACAAAAGTGCCTATAGTAAAAAGCATTTTTTCAAGATTCAAAAGCACTTCCAAGATATGTCTCCGGACACAAAAGTGCCTATAGTAAAAAGCATTTTTTCAAGATACAAAAGCACATCCAAGATATGGCTCCGGACACAAAAGTGCCTATAGTAAAAAGCATTCTTTCAAGATACAAAAGCACTTCCAAGATATGGCTCCGGACACAAAAGTGCCTATAGCAAAAAGCATTTTTTTTTCAAGATACAAAAGCACTTTCAAGATATGGCTCCGGACACAAAATTGCCTATAGTAAAAAGCATTTTTTCAAGATACAAAAGCACTTCCAAGATATGGCTCCGGACAAAAAAGTGCCTATAGTAAAAAACCTTTTTTCAAGATACAAAAGCACTTAGATATGGCTCCGGACACAAAAGTGCCGGACGGACGGACAACGCCAAAACAATGTCACGGTAACATAGCGCGCGGCCGACTTTCTACGCGCGGCCGCCTTTTTGCACGAGGACGACTTTCTGCGCGCAGCCGACTTTCTGCGCGATGCCGACTTTTTGCGCGCGGCCGACTTTCTGCACGAGGCCGACTTTCTGAGGCCGCCACCCAGTGCTATTTGCGCGGCTTCACAATCACGATCAGCCTTCTGAATCCATCAGTAGACCAATAACAAATTAACAAACATACAAAAAAATATCAGGCTACATTGCCTCTGATTGATTTATAACTAAAACAAGCAAATTCGTTGAGTTGATATCCGCCGCGTAATAAATTTTGTTTATGGATGGGTGCCAAGCTCTTGATATACGTAATAATTCTAAAACACAGCAACAAGAGTATGGCTATTGTTTGTATGCACTGTGATTCTCCCCATTGATATCTATACACCCATGAAGTTGCATGTGGAAATCTTGTAGAGTATATGGGATATAGCCCTGCACAGTTACATAAAACAAAAAACAAAGGGCAATAACTCTTACTTTAGAAAGTGTAGGGTTAGGGTTCATGTGCAAGGCAATTCTAATCATTGATATTTATACACCCATGAAGTTTCATTTGAAATCTTGTATTGTATCTGAGATATAGCCCTGACAAGTTACATCATACAANGACGGATGGACAACGCCAAAACAATATCCCTCCGCCTATGGCGGGGGATAAAAAGTGGCGGAAAGGATGTAAGTATCACGGTAATATAGCGCGCAGCCGACTTTCTGCGCGCGGCCGACTTTCTGCACGAGGCCGACTTTCTGCGCGCGGCCGACTTTCTGCTTTTTGCGCGCGGCCGACTTTCTGCCAGCGGCCGACTTTCTGCGCGATGCCGACTTTCTGCGCGCGGCCGACTTTCCGAGGCCGCCACCGAGCGCTAGTTGCGCGGCTTCACAATCACGATCTGCCTTCCGAATCCATCAGTAGGCCAATAACAAAATAACAAACTTAAAAAAAATAATAATATCAGGCTACATTGCCTCTGATTGATTATTAACTAAAACAAGCAAATTCGTTGAGTTGATATTCGCCGCGTAATAAATTTTGTTTATGGATGGGTGCCAAGCTCTTGATATACGGAATAATCCTAAAACACAGCAACAAGAGTATGGCTATTGTTTGTATGCATTGCGATTTTCCTCATTGATATCTATACACCCATGAAGTTGCATGTGGAAATCTTGTAGAGTATCTGAGATATAGCCCTGAACAGTTACATAATACAAAAAAACAAAGGGCAATTACTCTTACCTTAGAAAGGGTAGGGTAATGGTTCTTGTGCAAGGCAATTCTAATCATTGATATCTATACACCCATTAAGTTTCATTTTGAAATCTTGTATTGTATCTGAGATATAGCCTTGACATGTTACATCATACAAAAACAACGAAGGGCAATAACTCTTATTTAAGAAAATGTAGTTATGATTCTTAAGCATGGCACTTGTCTTCATTGATATCAATACACCCATGAAGTTTCATGTTGAAATCTTTTTTAGTATCTGAGAAGTAGACCTGAAAAGTTACATCATACAAAAACAAAGGGCATGAACTCTTATTTAAGAAAGTGTATGGTTATGGTTCTTGTGCATGATACTTTTCCTCATTGATATCTATCAACCCATGAAGTTTCATGTTGATATCTAATATAGTTTCTGAGATATAGCCCTTACACAAACTGTGACAGATAGCCCTTACACAAACTGTGACAGATAGCCCTTACACAAACTGTGACAGATAGCCATTACACAAACTGTGACAGATAGCCCTTACACAAACTGTGACAGACGGACGGACTGTGCTATTCTGAAGCTGCATTTAATTCTGAAGCACCGCGTAGACGCGTGCAGCAGCATTGAAGCTTAAGTAATTGCGCAGTGTCGCTGTAATCTGTTCAGAATTGTTAATCCCTTTGAGGTCTTTCTTAGGTGATTCGCACAGCACCACACCAGCGGGAAAAGATCAAGACTGAACAAACTAACTTGTAATACGTGTCATTTTGAATAAATATTTAATGATAACAAATGTAACATTAAAATGTGTGAACATATTAAATAATCACCCTATGACAGAAGGTATACTTTTCCGTGATATTTATACAACAATAGCGCTAATGTTTAAGGAAAACCGCATTTATTGGACTTTAATTCAGAAATGAACATGAACAAGGTTAAACTAATCACTACTCGGTCCTTTATTAAATGCAAGTAACTTATTTCCGTACAATCAGACACACGACAAAATCACAGGATAAACACAAACACCAACGAATAACACGGAAGAGTATAAATCAGTGTTGGGAAAACGCTTCCAATTCCTTTTAAAAATTCAAACCCAAACCGATGTGATTAAAACAAAATCACGTCATTTTCACAAGCATTACTCCATCATGGAATTTATTTGGTTTCGCCAATTTCAGATTTAAAAAGTCCGTGAAAATCTCGTGGGAAATTGTCTAATCCTTCAAACTGGACCGTGGCAAGTGCCGTCATGTTTGTAGCGTCCAGTACTAACAAGAAGCATCTCCTGGAGTCATCCATGTGGACCTTGTTGACTGCCACCAACAGTACACCTGTAAGGCACGCGTACAATATAAATGAGGTGCGCTACTGTATTGTATAAGAATTTCGTCTTAATTAAAAGATTGACGGTTTATGACAGGACTTCTCTCCTGAGCGTGTTTCTGGATTTTCATGTTCTTATATATATTTGAATTCTTATATATATCTGGAAAAACAGGGCTTAATCCATATGCGTGAAGTGTCGAACCAGATAAGTCTCTGTAGTCCGCATAAGCTTATCTGGGGCGACACTTTCCGCTTTTCTGGTATTTTTCGTTCAGCGACACTTTCCGCTTTTCTGGTATTTTTCGTTCAAAGTCCCTTCTTGGCGAAAATCTATTTTAGCGAAAATTGTCGTCCCTGATTAGCATGTGCGGACTGCACAAGCTAATATTGAAAGACACTCAACGCTCATGCATAACGCCGCGTTTTCTCAAGGCGCAGCTCAAATATACAAGAATATAAGAACAATTACAATTAAGAAAAGCTATCAGAAGAGAAATTCTCGTAACAATTCTAATTAAGATGAATTTCTTATACAATACAGTAAAACACATTTAACGTTAATATTTTCTGACAGCCATTTATGAACGTCATTATCAAAATATAGGTAGCCTATATATATATTAATTTTATTTATTTAGTTTATTTTATTATAATTACGTTTATATTCTTCATTCTTAAGTCTAAACAATCATTATTTAAAAGAACCTTTTTAATTTTTAAACGTTGAAAATAAGTAAGTTGTTGCACGCCTGTTAAGACATTACCAGTCCAATGGCCTTCAGTCGGTAAAAGCTAAAATTTCAAACCAGTTACGTGTTCGGTCGTTAAAGTTTTAAAGTTATAAGCGATAACGAGGTTTGTGGTCGGTCAATGGCAAAGCTGCAACCAGTTCCACGGACTTTAAATCATTGCGAGACTTTAGAGCGGACATGGTAGCTCCCTTCTAGACTGTGCGTTTGCGCAGGTTGGTCTGGAGATACGCTGGCCGCATATGGCATAACACCTACTTTAGCGAGACGCGGCTAAATTAAATAAAACACAAAATTAACAAGAGTTCACCGTATTGAGTCATTGCAAAACTTATTGTTTTAAGCATGGGTATATTGGATTCTGCTTATCGCTTACTAAAAGCCACCGATCAATATCTAGTAACTACGGTTTCTTACATGTTTTTATTAACTAATTCATATGCCGTAATAAAATATCTGGAACTTAAATAAACTTCCATCACACCTAAAATATAACACAAGTTTATGTGCAACTTATGAAGTGTTTTGGGATTCGACCCAATAAATGCTTGTGATTTGCCAGGAAAGGTTTCAACGCCTCGCCAGCGATTGATACATGATTGAATACTAGTGCATAAGTGTTCATTCATAGACTTATCCCGGATTGCGCTAGACTTTGGAAGAGCCCACTTATACCCAGGTACAAACAGCATTGATTTGACCCATTAAATGCATGAAAAGTAGAGTCTTTGAAGTAATAATTGTCAATATGGTTGTTTTGTTTTGTTTTAAATGTTAGATGCGCCACATTTGTTTGTACCCTTAGATAAGTGGGGTGTTCAAAACTCGCGCACTGTCCGGGAGACGTCAAATTAAATTATTAGTCTCAATCTGGGAACAAGGGACTTAATATATGTGCGTACAGTGACGTCCCAGAATAACCTGAGCAGTCCGAAGTTTTAACGCACACGCATTAAGCCCCGTTCTCCCAGAGCGAGGCTCATATTATTGATATTTGAGGAAGCGTCTTTACCTTGGTCCTCTGCCGTGCCCCGGGGGTCGGCTATGAACACCGGCTCGGACACGTAACATCCGGCCTCGCTCCACTCCTTGTAGCTCTTGTTGTCCACATTGATCTTCACGACCTTCAAAATAAGAGTTAAAAACTGGGACTTCAAGAACTTCATAATAAGAGTTAAAAACTGGGACTTCACGAACTTCAAAATAAGAGTTAAAACCTGGGACTTCACGAACTTCAAAATAAGAGCTAAACACTGAGCCGTTATAAATTTCAATGAAGGAAGTTAACTTTAAACCTAAAACTGGGTCGATATGGATTCCAATTAGAAACATTTGATTGATGGTATAATTAACAACGTTATTTAACTATACTCGTTCATATTCTGATGTATTTACTTAGTTAGTTTAGTTTAAACCTATTTATTTTTGCTCGATTGCATCGAAAGCCTACGGCTTATTACAACACTCTCGAGTCCGTTCCCTGGGTAGAACCAGTACTTGGTGTCATTCTAAAGAACGCACCCACTGTTGAGATCGAACCCATGACCTCCAGGTCGCTAGGAGTTCACTACGCCACGTCGACCTGTTTGAGTTAAGATCAAGAAAATAAATGCTGACATCAAAATTGTATGTACATACTTTAAGTCTAAAGTGCACAATACATAATGGAGTATATGTGAACGTTACAGTACTTATGCTATGCTTTGGTTTTGCGGAGACACTGGAGTTGGTCTTTGTTTGCGTCTTTTTTTGTAAATGATTATGTTACATGCAATGTCATTAAGTCGCTCCTAATAATCATTGTAGGACAGTTTTAAGTTCAATCACAATTACAATAAAAAAAAGTGTAACCGCTTAGCACTAATGTCAATGATTTGTTAATTAAATAAATTATATTATATCAATCTCTCGCATGTCTTTTATTTTAATAACTTATTTGTAGTAACTTAACTCATTTACAATAATCGAGTATTTGGTGTGAGCTAAAAAGTCAATCGTAACATAAATTTGTCATCAGATATTTAGCAAGACACGTCTCTGTTTGCGATAGATTGTAGCATAAGTGACCATGGCCCGTATTCACCAAACACACCTTAGACTTAAGTCTTAGAATAAAGAATATTCTTTAAATTGGAATATTCAAGATTTTCTTTAATTGTGAGTCAAACTTGATATTAACCCCCTCTATCTACACCAGTCTTCACGGAGAACAATTTCTTAACGAAAAATTGACAGTTGTAGCCGGTATATATATTCAAACGCTGAAAGTATTTTTCTTGGTTCTTAATCTATTCTTTATTCTGAAGTCTAAGAATTGTTTGGTTAATACGGGCCCCTGTACTCACACCGGTGTTCTTCCTGTCGTAACATATGATTATTAAGCCTCGCTCTGTGAAAAGGTGGTTTAACACATTTTCCTAAAGTGTGGTCCCATATTAGCCTGGGCAGTTTGCATAGGCTAATCAGGGACGACACTTTCCGCTTTGAGGTACTTTTCGTTTAAATGAAAACTGTTCGTGACGAAAATACAGTTTATGCGGAAAGTGTAGTCCCTGATTAGCCTTTGCGGACTGCGCACATGTATTAAACCCCCTTTTCATATAATGAGGCTCATATTTAACAAAACAGGTCCCTGTTTGCTTTTGATTGTAGCAGTAGTGACCCTGTACTCACACTGGTCGTCATCCTGTCGCCCTTGTGGAGTCCTACCCCGTAAACGTAGCGGTACTTCCGGCCGTTATATCCGGCGTAGTTCCATTGTGGGAATTCCAAACCTGTAACGATGTGTAACATGGATCATTATTTACACTAAAAACATACATTTGAGACATACAATACATGTTGCCCACACTAGAAAGTATATGAATGAGCCACACTCTTGAAAAACCGGGCTTAATGCATGTACGTAAAGTGTCGCCCCGAATTAGACTGTGAAGTTCGCACAGGGACGACACGTACCGCTTTCCATATAAACAAGACTTTTGCTAAGAAGAGACTTCATTCAAACCAAAAATACAATAAAAGCGGAAAGTGTCTTCCCTGATTAGCCTGTGCGGCCTGAAGAGGCTAATATGGGAAGACACTTTACGCACATGCATTGAACCACCCTATCGCAGAGCGAAGCTCAAATTTAGTTACACGTATACAGAATGTTTTTTTACCAACATCACAGATGGTCTCCGGTTTGCAGTGCACTTTACCGTCTGTGTGGAATATGTGAAACGGTGCCGAAGTAGAGGCCTCGTCGTCTGTTGTCTGTGAAAGAGTCAAAGCGCTGAGATGACTTTTGTAGCAGTTATTTCTCTACTGTATATGTTGTAAATAACAACATTTTCATTTATTTCTGTCATAATCATCATATGTTAAAGTTTTTCCAAGGGAAGACCCTGAATAATGTTGTAGAACTTTAGGTCTCACCCTTTTCCCATTATGTATGTATGGGCTAAATTTATACATTTATAACAATGTCATGCTTTTGGAAATAAAATATGTTTAAGGTATAGTAGTTATTAAGGTTCTCTATAATGAATAAAACACTTGCAAACACTGTGATATTATAATCACTAGTAATCGTTTTAAGTTTACAGACTGGTCGTTTTACCCTTAAGCATCTTAACTCAAGATTGTTGTTAAATTGTCGGAAAAGAGCAAAAATGCGTGCAGTATTTATCTGTTCAAATACCTTTTCGCTCACATTGATGGGAAACACAAATCTCTTCAATACAGAGTTATCGATCTTCTTAAACGTTTCTTCCACTTTCTCCGAACTTAGATTCTGTAACAAAAATTACAGAAACTGATAAATTCCAACATTTCATTTCCTTATGTTTCATGATTATTATTAAATAAGCATCTATGATTATTTTCACCGTAACATGTGGATTAAAAAATGGGATTACTACTTATTAATAGTTAAGAACAATATAAATCAGTTTCCAACTTAATGCAATCAGTTTCATACATATTGCATTCAAATACAATGTATATAATGCATACATCGGTTCAGAATAAAAGTTAATATTATAATACTGTAAAGATATTACATGTGTACAGTGTAATTATCTTCAGGATCGTTTTAAGATAATTAGAAATCAGTTATTCGAAGTTTATAACAAAGTGCAATTTGCACTTAACCGAAGTCGTAACACAAAATAAAACGGAAATGTTTGCATGTTCTTTTTTATAACGTCAACTTAAAAAATAACAAGCAAATTCCTTGAATCGATATCCCCCGCCAATTTCAAAAGATTGTGACAGACGGACGGACGGAATGACGAACGGGCGGACAACGCCAATTCTATATCCCTCCGCATTTGGCGGGGGATAAAATCTGATTATTTGAGTGAAGTGTGTGATCATAACAACAGATTAGAAAAAGGCACCTTTAGATAAAACGCATCGATGATCCCGGCGTCCTTGTACCACACCAAATCCATGACAATTCTACCTACAGGATAAATTAGAGGTAAGAAACAATCAAATAGTTGGCATACACATACACAATGAAACTCCGAAACATTTCAAGGACAGAAATCGGAAAATAGTAATATTGATGATTTATTTCGTTAAAAACAAAATAAATGAGCCTTTTGTATTAGAATTTAAGGCTTCAGGCGCCATGTCAAGCTGTCATGTAAATGACGTCATCAATATGAAGGTTGGCATTCGTACCGCTCTCCTCATACGCGTTTGCTATGACATCAGGTACATGACGTAATCAAGACGAAGGGTTGTCATACGTACCGCTTTCCTCATACGCGTTTGCTATGACATCAGGTACATGACGTCATCAAAACGAAGGTTGTCATACGTACCACGTTCCGCATACGCGTTTGCTATAACATCAGGTACATGACGTCATCAATACGATGGTTGTCATACGTACCGCTTTCCTCAAACGCGTTTGCTATGACATCAGGTTCATGACGTCATCAATACGAAGGTTGTCATACGTACCGTTTTCCGCATACGCGTTTGCTATGACATCAGGTACATGACGTCATCAATACGAAGGTTGTCATACGTAACTTTTCCTTATACACGTTCACTATGGCATTAAGTAAATAACGTAATCAATACGAAGGTTGTCATACGTACCGTTTTCCTCATATGCGCTCGCTATGACATCAGGTACATGACATCATCAATACGAAGGTTGTCATACGTACCGTTGTCCTCATACGCGCTCGCTATGACATCAGGTACATGACATCATCAATAGGAAGTTCTCATACGTACCGTTTTCCTCATACGCGTTCGCCGTATGAAACGTAAAGAACCCGTCTGCCTCGTACACGAAACCTTTGTTAAGTTGCTCTCCAGTATGTTTGTGTATAATGCAAAATCGCGTCTAAAAGAGAAAGCAAACACATTTAAGATAATTTAGGTGTCCAGTTCTTGTTACCGCAATAAGTTTTTATACGAATGAATGTGATTAAAAACTCAACTTGCAAATAGCCAGTAATCAATCACATTCATCTCAATTTGCCACGTAAAAGACTTTTGTCTGTGCTGTTTTGAATATTAGAATGTAAACTATTATAATAACAAGCAAATTTCGTTGAATTGATATTCCGCACCAGATACTAGAAAATGATGTTTATGTATGGGTACACTACTAAAAGAAACAATGGACAATAACTCTTATTTAAGAAAGTTTAGGGGTTATGGTTTTTGTGCATGGCATTTCATCTCATTGATTTATATTTGCCCACACAATTTCATGTTGAAATCTTGTACCTTATCTG
>VMBQ01011628.1:0-21896 GCA_007657795.1 Dreissena rostriformis | reverse complement strand
TGGTCACTAGTTACCCCGCCCTCATACGCATTCTTGTTACCGATTGAACGCCGAACTACACAGTTTGGCGACTGGAAAGTTACCTGAGAATTTCGCGTGGTACATCTGTGTCAGCGAACATTACTTTGTAATGTGATTCCATACGCCCGTCACGCTATCTCTTATCAGTGGATTATCTATTAGTAATTACCCCAAATGGTGATTAAAAGCGGAGTTTGTGAAGTGAATGACCCGATTAACTGTTGTGATTTGTACGTCCCGTGTATTAGAAAACAGTATACATTACATGCGGATTAATCGGATGTCCAAGTGACGATTTGTTAACAAACACCGGTGAGAGGGGGAGACTGGAAGTCGCTTTTTATCTACAATTTCTTAAATTTTAGGCGACATTTGGCGTAAGAAAGCGACTAAGTCGCTCACGTCGCCCCCTAACGTGAGCCCTGCTATTACGTAGTAAATAAAAAATAATGATAATTTTATTGATATACATGTGTAGATTGAATATGTGTTATAATTTTTATAATACTATTAGAATCTCGTTGAAAAATCTCATTTTTGTCTCTTCTACATTTGTCTTTTTTGGGCCGGAAATGATCAGTCCGGGCCGGCCAAGGCTGCATGATTATAGGACCTCCTGGCCGGCAATAAATTATAATTTTGGGAAGGACTGGTATAGGGCATTGTAATTCACAAACGCAGCTCTTGTTTAGTATAAAATATGATTTCCCAAAATGTTGAGTTTTCAACTCTTTATCTACAGTTGTTTGGTGATTCCGCTTCCTGTGGTTGCAACTAAAAATATTCACAAAGTAAATTACATGGGTAATTAATCAAGCAACCATCAAGTCGCACCCAAGCAACGCTAATTTTTCTAATTTGACCAGTACCAAACTACCATGACCAAAGTATGGATATCGAAATTAAGCAGTATTCACATTGCATTGTAAGAAAATGTGTTTGCAGATAAAGAGCAACAGGAGGCGATTGAGCAGATTGATGAAGTTCAGAATGAAATCGACCGACTGAATGAACAAGCCAGCGAAGAAATCTTGAAAGTCGAACAGAAGTACAACAAATTGCGGCAGCCATTTTTCCAGAAACGATCAGATCTCATTGCGAAAATACCGAATTTCTGGGTGACTGCAGTATCCTTTCGTTACAATGAACTTTTGTATTGTACAAATAGGGTGTAAGTGAAAATGAGGGAATCGTAGAACAAAGAATGATGTTTATTTATGAGTTTTCGTCATGTAATACTTTGTTATATGAAATTAGAACAGTAGAGAAGTATCCATGCTCCAAGTAGTTTTTTAGACATTTTAAATTGAATGAAAAGTTCATCCCCTTTGGACACGAAGCTCAAGACTGAACAAAAGTGGATGTAAATGATGAAATCATTGAACTCTCTCACTGACAGTAGAGATGAAAACAAGTTTCTGATTACATCTAAAACATCCACAATCTTATTTGTTGAGACACTATTGAACCAAATTAATATTTAAATGTCCCCCGAAAAGGGGTAGCAAAAAGTTGTTAAGTCTGTATTCTTATTTTGGATGGAATTGCAGTTTGTTCAAATTCTATTTCTAATTCTTTGTGGAATTGGGGTTTCTCTGGAAAAAATTCCTGTGAATTGTTTCCCACCTATTTGATGTCCGTACTTCAACTACTTGGTAAATCTTGTTAGTTAATTTCTTAAATGTATGATAAAGACTAGTTGGTTTTATTATCAATTTCATTCTGTATTATTTCTTTAACTCCATGTTCAGTTTGTAAACCATCCACAAGTGTCAGCATTGTTAAATGAAGAGGACGAGGAAGCGCTACAATTTCTGACAAAAGTAGAGGTCCAAGAATTCGAAGACATCAAGTCTGGATACAAAATCAATTTTGTAAGTTTTCAGTTTTCCATTAGCAGGTCATAATTTTGTCAGTATTGAAGACGAATTAAAGATTTTGTTTGTTTCGTTATTTAAAAAAAGGGTACATTTTTTACTCAAATAAAAGACCCCCTCCCCATGGTTAGGTTCTCCATGTGTACCAGTTAATTATTCTCCATTGTTTATACCCTGATTGTCTCGTTTCAGTACTTTGACAAGAACCAGTACTTTGAAAACAGCGTCATCTCAAAAGAGTTCCACTTGAACGACACCGGAGAACCATCATCAAAATCTACCCCAATCAAATGGTGTTCTGGAAAGGTAAACGTAGTGGGGGCAGTGTTTTGTTTGGGTCACATTTGGGGCTGAAACTTGGCCCCAATCTCAAGAAGCATATATATTTTTTTTTCCAAATGACTTCCAAAATTTCCCAATTGAATATTTCTTAAAATAAAATAAAAACATGAATCACATCACTCGGAACAACTCCCTTATAAGCTCTATTATTTGAACCTAAGGCTAGCAAATTACACATTAAAATTGTTGTTAAGCAAGCTGAGTCATTAATTACCAGGATATCTATTTGTCAGCCACAGAATGATGTTATTTTACATGCTAGACTTATGACAGTCTGTGATTAGATTGATAAATTTCTGACTGTGGCTTGTACTATGCACAATTCGGTTGTGAAGGTTTATACGTTTATCTGCTTGTTAAGTATATCCCTTTTTATATTCCCCTGAAGGTGGGTATATAGTGATCACACTGGCCGTCTGTTTAAAATTCCATTAAACTTTGCGTTAAGGTTTCGAAAAATGTGGAAAAACACTTTGCGTTTAGGTTTACAAACATGTAGAAAAGGGGGGCATATGTCATCCTATGGTGACAGCTCTTGTTTGGAAGAAGGCATCATATAGCTGTCCGTCTGTCTTGAGTGTGAGAAAATTAATGTTTTTTTTTTTTAGTTCTGCAACCATCCACGGACAAAATTTCTTAGGCAGGGGATATCAATTCAACGAATTTGCTTGTTCAATAAGTATTTGGCTTGGTCATCGAATATAACTAGATTAAGCTGTATTTACGTTGGAAAACATTGGTTAAATATACTAATAATAAATATTTTAAGGCTCTTTCTTGGCAAAGTGAAGTTTAACACATGTGCATGCTTGTTTGGTTAACAGGATTCAACAAAGAAGTCGAACTTTCAATTTACAGGATTTAACAAAGAAGTCAAACTCCCCCGCCAAGGGAAGTCGCAAGCGCAGCCCCGAGGAGCAGGAGTCATTCTTCTGCTGGTTCTCTGACCACGGTGATGCTGGCGCAGATGAGTTGGGAGAAGTCATCAAGGACGACATCTGGCCCAACCCTCTACAGTACTATCTGGTAAGAATGACCATAATGGTACCACCTGAATCATTGCTATGCCTTTCACTAAATAATCTTTAATTGGCAAAACCATATGTAATTTTCCCCAGTAATGACAATGATAATATATAGCTGAACCCTCTATCTGGTAAGAATGACCATAATCATACCACCTGAAGCATTTCTGTGCCTTTCACTAAATGATTCTCATCCTGGAAAAACTGGGCTTAATGCATGTGCGTAAAGTGTCGCCCCAGATTAGCCTGTGAGGTCCGCACAGCCTAATCAGGGATTACACTTTCCGCTTTTATGGAATTCTTTGTTAAAATGAAGTCTCTTTACAGGGGGTGTGATTTTTCCGCGGATTTCTGCGGATCAGGTTGTCCTGGGGGTCATTTCTAAGATTCGCGTGAATTCGTAAAAAAAAGGTTGGGGGATAGGGGGTACGACCGATTCCGCGGACGTATTTCATAAGCGGCCCGAAATATCTGCAGCCCTCGAAATCTCTCCACATATAACACTGGTAGATTCTGCCTAAGCATTTTAGAAACAAGCGATGTCATTGGCTGTCGTTTCCCAATCTTCCAATTAAAATCGGTCTATGAAAATGAGCTTGGTATTTCTGTGCTAATTTGTTTGCAAATGGCGTCGCAGTGAAGCGAAAATAAACATGATCGAAATGACAAAAATCATTCGAATAAACGACTGACATCATGTAGTTAGATTGGAATAATGAAATATGTTTGTCAACGATAAAGACTACGTTTAAGATAGAAGCAACACATATTTTGTTTACAAATGTGCACAGTGAGTTTGTGTCACGGAAACCAGTGTTTGCAAATTCAAAGGAGTTCAGTCTACTCGCAAAATAAAACAATTTAGAAGAGTATCGTTTGAAAATGAAAAAATACAAACATGATTTGATTTATATGTTAGTGAATCTGTGTATAATCAGATGCATATGCATATTCTGCTTTATTATGTTTGTCACGCTGTGTAGTTAACTAAAATAGCATTGAACTGAAGATGTGAAATGCAATATTTTGAAAGGTAAACACATTAAATATATTAATTTAACTCAGTTTAAAACACCATTTACACAGAAAGAACACTCAAGTGTGTTTGTTTATATTTGTTAATGTTTCCCCCATGTGATATTTAATAAGTTCATTTACTGTATAAATCTAATACATTGAAAAACTGCTGTTTTTTTATCACAATAAGTACTGTTTACTTTGCATCCTCAGTATGTTAAATATAATTATGAAATGTTTATTTTAAGGTTTGTCATTGCGTTATGCGCGCGAATCGTGTAATCAAAATCAGTCGACAGAATTTTCCTCCCCTTTTACTTGGCCTCAATCACATCCCCAGGCTTTCTACTGGTCCCTACTTTTCCTACTTTTTCCTACTTTTCCCTACTTTTTTTTCTTAACCCTACNAAATTTTTTTTTTTTAGGGGAAAATCATTTTTGGGGGAAAAATTTCTGTCAGAGGGGAAAAAAATATCTAGGGGAAAGGGCCGAAATTCGGCGGGTCTTTTAGAAGGAAAAAAACCCCTGAATAGAACAGACTTAAGCGATCCATTTTCTGTCCCGTTTTTTTCCCAAGAATTATATCATTTTTTCATGTAGGAAAAAGACTGATGCTGCATTTGAAAATAAAACTAAATATCTAGATCCTCTGTACAACTTATGATGTTTTTCAGTTAAAAATTCTTTAAAAAAAAAGTTTGAAAACCACCCTTTGGACTACATGACTACCCTCACCAAATGCCTTTGAAGCTGTCAAGTCCCTGGTTCTGCATTGTTAAAAAAATAAGCATTTCTGAGTTTCCTGCAAAGTAAACTAAAGCATGAAAGCCACAAAACTTATTACTACGTTTCTCAACTGAAACCCTTTCTTCTTCAGTAAAATTTTCATATTGATGATCAGGGTTTTCCACAGGCCATTTAACTCTCCCTCCCCGGGGCGATTGAATTTCGAAAACAGAGTCGGCGGGGCGCCTGAAAATTTTCCGATCAGTGTATATTTTTCAGTTACTGCAACTAGCAATTCTTACGATCAAAGCGATATCGACTTCGCCGAAAATTGTGAGAGCCGATTTACGACCCTCTGTTTATTACGTCACGTATCTCTTTACCAAACTAAAGGCGGAACGTCGCTGTTTTGGAAAATTAATATTGGCCAATGAAAGCGCACGCTTTGAATGAGTGACAGCACTCAAGGCAGGCACTACCTGTAATTAAATCATGCAGACGACTCGTGACGTACATGCCACATAAATCTTGGTCAGTCTCTTAGAAGACTGTTGATGGCAACCGGCGGTAATCCTCGTGGAAGTTGTTCATTTCATGCATAATACTGCAAAACATTTACCCGACTCGTAAAGCGTTTTAACAAATTATCGTTGGATTCATAACGCAACTGTTAATTTGTTGTTGAAATCTCAAATGAGCATTATTAAATTTGTAATCCGAAACCCACTCCCGAATGTTAATGTCAACACGTTAGTAATCCGAAATACACTTCCGAAGGTGAATTTTAACTCGACGTTAACCGATTCTTGCTTCTAATAACAGTGATAAGATATTTTGTGTTGACCTTTGTCTCGGCGCGAAAAGTGTGCAGCATGTACAACGTCGCGTCATTTGCATAGAAAGCGTGCGTGTATTGACTCTATAATTGAGCGTTGTATAAACAAGCACACATCACGGCAGGGGATTTACGCATGTTCAGTGGCAATATTTCATCAAATCTATAAATAGACACTTAGTCCGAAATTTATTTGATACTTTAGAAAAATGGCATAGTTTGTTTTAAAGAAATTATTGAGAACTTATATCGTCAATATTTATCGGAAAGTTCTGTAAAAATGGAAATCGGGATTATCGGGTTATGAATAGAAACTTGAAAAGTAGTAAGTATGCAGTAATAGAGTGGGTTTCATACGGATGTATTGGAGAATCGTTCGAGTCGGGATTTAAGTATCTATGCGGGAAAGTTTTAAAACAATAAAAAAATATATCTTTATAAAAGACTATATAGCTGGTGGGGTTTTCTTGAAGAGTCATAACATAGCCCACCAATTACGGCTTTTCACGCTGTTTTTCTAAGAGTTATAACGCACCACAGAACGTCAATTGACACGTTAAATTAAAAAGAAATCAACGTCGGGAGGGGACACTCCTCCCGCAACCACCCCCGATCGGCCCGGGGTGCCTGAAAATATTCCTGTGGAAGGCACTGATGATATATTAGATTGATTTGAAATCAAGACACAGAAATAGATCAGCCCAAGAAAGTAAAGTCAGCCAAACAGCTTCTGCATTTGTTTGTATAATGAAATGGTTATACTTACAAAAAGGTATGATTTGTTATGATATAACTCATAGTTTTTCATAAACCTGTCTAGTTTTTTCCTAGTTTTTTGTCCAGAGCACTCCTAGTTTTCTCCTAGTTTTTTGTTAAGGCTTGCTGGAAAGCCTGCACTATGCACATGCATTAAGCCCAGTTTTCCCATAAAGAAGCTCAAATAATCCATACCTGGCCAAGCCCTCTGCATAACTACCTGGTAATGACAATAATTTCACCATAATAGCAATTGGGTGGTCTAGTGAACATTTTCAGGCCCTTTAAGGTACAAGGTTCTGCAAAGAATGTCCAGGAAACAAGGGTAGCAGGATGGATCTTTTCATTGTTCATTTAATAAACTATTGTGATAACAAAAAATCCATACATGAAGTGTCTTCCCTGAATAGCCTGTGCTGGCTGCACAGGCTACTCTGGGATATTTTAAGCACATGCATTTAACTCTTTTTCGCATAGCATCGTTCATTTCTTTTAATGATTCGTTGCCCACATACCTGAGGAGGTGGGTGTTTTTTTGTCCACAGGCGTCAGAGATCGACGAGGAGGGAGACATGGGCACTGGAGGTGAGGATGACGTAAGCAGAAGGGTTAGGATGACAGTAAAATTATATCTGTTTATGTTTTGTCGCCCACAGGCTTCAGAGATAGACGAGGAGGGAGGGATGGGTACAGGAGGGGAGGATGACATGGATGATGTAGATGAGGAGGAGGAGGAAGATGGACTAGAAGGAGAGGACCAAGATGAGGTAAGTGTGATCATGAGTATTTGAGAAAACACTGTAAACTGCAACAATATTTTACTGGTAGTTAAGTCAAAACAAAAAAATGGTAATAACGTGTCAGATTGAATCATTACTATGTTATTATTACCATAAGCAAAACATGGGTATCTAAGCAGTAAACAGTTATTTGAGAATACACCGTAAACTGCAACCAAATACTGGTAGTTAAGAAAAACTACATCCACACAGTGTGTTCACATGTCAGATTGAATCATGTAATTCTTTCAACATGTATATGATTCAAGTCAATTTGAAGCAAAAAAAAAAAAAAAACAAAAAAAAAAACGATGAAATTATCCGACTCTCACACTGAAAGTAGAGATGAAAACAAGTTTCTGAAACACCATAAAAAAAATCTGTCAGTATTGAACTTTTCCACTCTTAGATGCTTATTAGCAATTGCTTTGCTGCTCTCAAGTATAAAGTTGAATATGAAGGCTTTACAGCTTAAGGGGTGTTTCTGCAGTTAAGCTGATTTTTTTCCATCTAATAGATTTTGTTCAAAATTTATATTCAAGTACTACATACAAATACTATATGAAAAATGAAATAAAAAAATAGGGTCACTTGCAATGGTTGAGATGCAATGGACTTGGTTTATCCAATTGAGACAAGTATTTGAAAAAGGATCACAGACAGAACAAAAGTGTATTCATGTGATGAAATTATTGAACTCTCTCACTGAAAGTAGAGATGAAAGCAAGTTTCTGAGAACACTACAATTTTTGGTCTGTCAGTATAAAGTGTGTGTTTTTTCGGTAAAATTTTGGGGTCCGAAATTCGGCCCCATACACAATCTCAAAAAGGATATATTTTTCCCAAATGACTGCCTAAAATTCCCAATACAAGGTTTAAAAAAGTATTATTTTTTAAATAATTTAATTATCCAGTTCATCTATCCAGCTCTATGAATTGAACCTTAGCAGAACCCTGCACAATCTCCAATTTTAGTTAAAATGAAATGATTTTTCCCAATATATAGGGTCCCCTGCTCCAAGCTCATTTTGAAGCATGAGACATTTAATTGGGAAAAAAAAACTTGAATCTTATAAGAAAGGTTTTCAATTTAATTTTATTTCTAAGGGACTAAAAACGGGTCAAAGTTGGTATCTGCGTGGTAAATGATTAAGAAAACACCATAAACTGCAACCATATTATACTGGTACTGTAGTTAAAACTCTATACCAATGAATGGTGATTACATGTCAGATTGAATTGTGTATTTCTTTTAATAAGTATTCATGCACCAAGTCATTTCGAACCATTTGGAAAATGTTATTAAGATTTGGACAAGTTGAGGTGAAATGATTTATCCCATTGAAACAAATTTTTGAATAAGGATCACAAGATTGAACAAATGTGGATGCCTGTGATGAAATTATTGAACTCTCTCACTGACAGTAGAGATGAAAACAAGTTTCTGAGAACATCATGTGATTTTTGTTATGTCAGTATTTAACCGCTTATCAGGGCTTTTTTCCAGACTTTGTGAAGCGGCCTTTGGCACCTCAAGTTGTGGGGAAAAAATGAGTCCCAAACATTTCAAAATTGTGAACAAATGAGACACCAACTTTTAAATATTGTGAAAATTTTAATTGCAAACTTCTCAAAATTGTGAAAATTTTAATTGCAAACTTCTCAAAATTGTGAAAATTTTAATCATCAGGAACTTCCCAAACTTGTGAAAAATGACCATTCTCTAAAATGGAAAAAAAAGCCCTTTTACATGTCTGATTTAATCTTGTAATTCTCTTGATCATATCCATGCACCAAGTTATTTTAAATCATTTGTAAATTTTATGAAGATGTGGACAAGTTGATATGCAATGGTTTATTCCATTGAGACAAGTATTTGAAAAAGGATCACAAGATTGAACAAATGTGTATCCATATGATGAAATGATTGAACTCTCTCACTGAAAGTAGAGATGACAACAAGTTTCTGAGAATAATATACAATTTTTGTTCGGACAGTATTTTACCATAACATTTTCTGGTCATGATATTGATTCAGGGCTTTTTGTCCGGTCTTTGTGAAGCGGTAAATTGTGAAAATTTGAGTTGCAAACTCAATTGCGAAAATGGCCATTCTCTCAGAAGTGACAAAAGCTTTGTGATGATGTAAACGTGAGAATTTCTAAAACTAATACAATGATGAAAAACGATTGTTTCAGGAGGGAGAAGAGGAGGAGGGGGGCGAGGAAGATGAAGAGGACGATGGTTAGACGAGACATCAGCAGTAGTAACATTGCCACACACATCGCTCAGTATCAGGGGGAACCAGAACATTGGCCTGGCACATCGCATCATACGAGCTGCGTTATGGGAAAACTGGGCTTAATGCATGTGCGTCAGTTTTGTCCCAGATAAGCCTGTGCAGTCTGCATAGGCAAATCAGGGACAGCACTTTCGGCTTATGGAAATTTTTGTTTGAAGGAGCTCTCTTCTAAATGAAAATCCAGTATAGGTGGAAAGTGTTGTTCCTGATAAGCCTGTGTGGACTGCACAGGCTAATCTGGGAATACACTTTATGGACATGCATTAAGCACAGTTTTCTCAAAACGAGGCTTAAATGTGTTGTGATTGGATCATGTTAACAATCTTCAACATGGGCCATGATCGTTGACTGTTGAACATTGACAATTTGGCCCATATTTTATTGTAGTTTATTGTATGATTACCAAGAAAATGTCGACTCTTGTTACTTCATCACTGGTTAATGATTATGACAAATTTTCTGTTATGTTTGATCCTAAATGTATTAGATGTCATTTGTTGTCACTTAATATGAAATCTTGTATCATGTGAATCTTCAGTGCATTTTCCTTCATTACCATTATTCATTATCATCCATTTCGTCATTAATCATCATCTTAATCATCNGGATTAACGCATGTTCAGTGGCAATATTTCATCAAATCTATAAATAGACACTTAGTCCGAAATTTATTTGATACTTTAGAAAAATGGCATAGTTTGTTTTAAAGAAATTATTGAGAACTTATATCGTCAATATTTATCGGAAAGTTCTGTAAAAATGGAAATCGGGATTATCGGGTTATGAATAGAAACTTGAAAAGTAGTAAGTATGCAGTAATAGAGTGGGTTTCATACGGATGTATTGGAGAATCGTTCGAGTCGGGATTTAAGTATCTATGCGGGAAAGTTTTAAAACAATAAAAAAATATATCTTTATAAAAGACTATATAGCTGGTGGGGTTTTCTTGAAGAGTCATAACATAGCCCACCAATTACGGCTTTTCACGCTGTTTTTCTAAGAGTTATAACGCACCACAGAACGTCAATTGACACGTTAAATTAAAAAGAAATCAACGTCGGGAGGGGACACTCCTCCCGCAACCACCCCCGATCGGCCCGGGGTGCCTGAAAATATTCCTGTGGAAGGCACTGATGATATATTAGATTGATTTGAAATCAAGACACAGAAATAGATCAGCCCAAGAAAGTAAAGTCAGCCAAACAGCTTCTGCATTTGTTTGTATAATGAAATGGTTATACTTACAAAAAGGTATGATTTGTTATGATATAACTCATAGTTTTTCATAAACCTGTCTAGTTTTTTCCTAGTTTTTTGTCCAGAGCACTCCTAGTTTTCTCCTAGTTTTTTGTTAAGGCTTGCTGGAAAGCCTGCACTATGCACATGCATTAAGCCCAGTTTTCCCATAAAGAAGCTCAAATAATCCATACCTGGCCAAGCCCTCTGCATAACTACCTGGTAATGACAATAATTTCACCATAATAGCAATTGGGTGGTCTAGTGAACATTTTCAGGCCCTTTAAGGTACAAGGTTCTGCAAAGAATGTCCAGGAAACAAGGGTAGCAGGATGGATCTTTTCATTGTTCATTTAATAAACTATTGTGATAACAAAAAATCCATACATGAAGTGTCTTCCCTGAATAGCCTGTGCTGGCTGCACAGGCTACTCTGGGATATTTTAAGCACATGCATTTAACTCTTTTTCGCATAGCATCGTTCATTTCTTTTAATGATTCGTTGCCCACATACCTGAGGAGGTGGGTGTTTTTTTGTCCACAGGCGTCAGAGATCGACGAGGAGGGAGACATGGGCACTGGAGGTGAGGATGACGTAAGCAGAAGGGTTAGGATGACAGTAAAATTATATCTGTTTATGTTTTGTCGCCCACAGGCTTCAGAGATAGACGAGGAGGGAGGGATGGGTACAGGAGGGGAGGATGACATGGATGATGTAGATGAGGAGGAGGAGGAAGATGGACTAGAAGGAGAGGACCAAGATGAGGTAAGTGTGATCATGAGTATTTGAGAAAACACTGTAAACTGCAACAATATTTTACTGGTAGTTAAGTCAAAACAAAAAAATGGTAATAACGTGTCAGATTGAATCATTACTATGTTATTATTACCATAAGCAAAACATGGGTATCTAAGCAGTAAACAGTTATTTGAGAATACACCGTAAACTGCAACCAAATACTGGTAGTTAAGAAAAACTACATCCACACAGTGTGTTCACATGTCAGATTGAATCATGTAATTCTTTCAACATGTATATGATTCAAGTCAATTTGAAGCAAAAAANAAATCAGTTATGAAATTGGCTACTAAGTTTTTTTCCTTAGCGCCAATGTAGCATTCAACACATAAACTTGCTATATTTTAATGTAATTTACATAAATATACATTTAATCAAAGGCTAATAGCACGATACCAGCTGGCAAAGTTATCATAGTAAAAAAAGGGGGGGGGGATTTTTAGCTGAAATAGGGGGAAAGTATACATATTTTAATGGGGGAATTTCGGCCCAAAAAACGGCCAAACGAGGGCCCTGACTTACAATATTATACTGTTAGTTAACATGTCAGATTAAATCATGTTATTCTTTTTAAGAGTATCCATGCACCAAGTCATTTTGAAGCATTTGAAAAAATGTATGGACAAGTTTAGGTGCAATGGTTTATCCATCCCATTTATACAAGGAATGAAAAAGGATCACAAGACTGAACAAATGTGTATGCTTATGATGAAATTATTGAACTCTCTCACTGACAGAAGAGATGAAAACAAGTTTCTGAGTACGTCCAGCGATCTTTTTCCTTCTTTATAAAGTACCCGTAAAAGGCACTTTCCCAATGGAGGAAAAATTACCAAACTCCACCTTTAAAAAAATCCCAAAATGAAGGACAGTTGCACCATTTTCGTTCCAAAGCAGCTTTATCTGCAAGTGACCAAATAAAATGAGCATTGAAAATGTATAATCACTATGCTAGAGAATATTAATGGCTGAGTGAATCATGTAATTCTTTTAACTAGTATCTACGAGTCATTTTGAAGCATTGGAAAAAAGATTTGGACAAGTTGAGATGCTATTGATTATCCCATTTAGTCAATTCTGAAATCATCTAAAGACTGAAAAAATGTGTATGCATGTGATGAAATTATTGAACTCTCTCACTGACAGTAGAGATGACAACAAGCGGCCTTTATCCCCTCAAATTGTGAAAAAAAATAGTTGTGCACTTAAAAAAATGAAGACAAAATTAGACGCCAACTTTTTTAATTTGTGAAAAAAATGAGTCCAAAACTTTTTATTATTGTGAAAATTTGTGTCGCAGACTTCTCAAAATTGTGAAAATGGCCATTCTCTATGAAGGAAAAAAAGCCCTGTTATGATGCCGTGAACTAAACCCATTTATGCCTAGCGTCTAGAAAAAAGGCCTTGGCAAACAGCGTAGACCCAGATGAGACGCCGCATGATGCGGCGTCTCATCAGGGTCTGCGATGTGCGTTTAAATGAATTTCTGTAAGAAATATTCTAAATATAGAAATAAATATACGAGACATCTCTAATTTTGAAAATAAATTGATGCAATTTAGAAGGATGGGAGAGTCCACACAGCAAATTGGTTAATAACAAAAAACATTATGAAAAATAATATTTCAGGAAGGAGAGGAGGAGGAGGGGGGCGAGGAGGATGAAGAGGATGATGGTTAGACGAGACATCAGCAGTAGTAACATTGCCACACACATCGCTCAGTATCAGGGGGAACCAGTACATCGGCCTGGCACATCGCATCATACCAGCTGCGTTCTGGGAAAACTGGGCTTAATGCATGTGCGTTAGTTTTGTCCCAGATAAGCCTGTGCAGTCTGCATAGGCAAATCAAGGACAGCACTTTCGGCTTTTATGGAATTTTTCGTTTAAAGGAGCTCTCTTCTAAATGAAAATCCAGTATATTTTGAAAGTGTTGTCCCTGATTAGCCTGTGTGGACTGCACAGGATAATCAGGAAAGACACTTTATGGACATGCATTAAGCACAGTTTTCTCAAAACCAGGCTTAAATGTGTTGTGATTGGATCATGTTAACAATCTTCTACATGGGCCATGATCGTTGACTGTTGAACATTGACAATTTGGCCCATATTTTATTGCAGTTTATTGTATGATTACGAAGAAAATGTCAACTCTTGTTACTTCATCACTGGTTAATGATTATGACAAATTTTCTGTTATGATTGATCCTAAATGTATTAGATGTCATTTGTTGTCATTTAATATGAAATCTTGTATCATGTGAATATTCAGTGCATTTTCCTTCATTACCATTATTCATGTATCATCCATTTCGTCATTAATCATCATCTTAATCATCCCATCATTCATGATCATCATATTCATCCATATCATGTTCATTCATTCATTGAGTTTGTATCACAATTTGCCCTGGAGGACCTGTGTCAGTGGTGTAATGGCCACCTGTACGTAAACTGGACTATCAGACATTTGTAAAATCGCTGCACATGCTGTGTTCTGTTTACAGGACAAAAACTGGTTTCCCATGTATGAAAAATACAGAAAATAAAAAGTAGATAATATATATTGTTATTTTCCTACTTTCATTGTATGTTTTAAAGCCACATTTAACACTGCAAATCAACAAATATTTCGTAAAATAAAGTTAACCCATAACGAAATCAGTGTTCGATATAGCAATAGCTAAAATTTCAATGCCAGATGTGGTCTGGTAACATAGATTCAACAAGATATAACATGCTTTATTTATTTATTTTTTTACAATATATTCCATTTTAATTTCCTGCAATTATATCTATTCATAGGACACGCGAACACAAACATGGTACATAAATATGGGTTAACTTTATTTTACGAAATAATTAACAAAATATTTGTTGATTTTAAGTGATAATGGGGCTTTAAATATAATTTTCTTTATACTTCCATTGATTTGTTGAATTATTACCTTCTGAAAATTGCATGCAATTGAAAATTAAGTTGATATTGCTGCAGGCCAATTTAGTTCAAACTATCGATTTCACTTGATATAAAATAAAGGTTTAAATCGCCACATAGGTGCAAAAAGTACCAGTGCTATTTTAATGTCACATGGTACCTTTTTGCACAAATGGGGCGAAATACAACTCTATTGTTTTTAATAGTACTTGCAGACAGATGTGGCATTCATAACAATGAATGGAGACAGCTGTGTCATCTTGCGCCAATGTAAAATGAAGTAACACTAAAAAGTAAGGTTTTGTTTCAAGTGAGACAGCTGTGTTATCTTGCAAGGATCTTTAATGAAGTAACACTAAAAACTTAAGGTTTCGTTTCAAGTAGAATCATATTGACGGAGAACAGGTTTTTATTAACTTTGCATTTACCACTTAAAAAACCTGCAACGGCCCAGGTGCTCAAAGCTTTTAACAGCCAGTTAAGGTAACGGTCTGTTAACTTTACACCCAAATAAAATGAATTTTAAAAGCAATGTTATTATCAGACTTCTGCAAATAACGGAAGCAAACATTTTTTTTTATAATTAACACATATTAAAGGTTTAACAATTGAGTCACATAAATAACTTGATCCAAAAATATAAACGGCTGTTCGCTTAACTGGCCGTTTAAGTTTTGAGCAACCAGGACTAGATTATTTGACGAAGATATCTAATGAAAACATTTGATAACTGTACAGATTGTTTGTCTATTTATTTAGCTGAGAAGTAAAGGTATAAATTCAATAGCGATTGATTCAATCGCAAATGTCGAGAAAATTGAAGGAAGAGGCCTGAAGGATTACATTACAAAAATCATGTGACAGTCAGAAAACATGAGCCGTGCCCTGGGAAAACTGCTCAATCGGCTCAGGCTAATAGGAGAAGACACTTTCAGTTGGCATGGAATGTTTCGTTATACGGACGTCTTTTTAAGCAAAAATCCAGTCTAATGTGGAAAGTTTCTTCTCTGTTTAGTCTGTGCAGACTACAGATACATCTAGGACGACACTATGCACATTCATGAAGCCCCGTTTTCCCATAGCATGACTCGTATACNGCATGTGTATCTCATGGAGCTGCACATTTTGAGTGGTGAAAGGGTAAGGTCATCCTTCAAGGTCAAAAAAAAAATCAAAGCGGCGCATAAGGGGGCATTGTGTTTTTGACAAACACATCTTTTGTTTTTATTTGAAGTAGTATATAGGTAAAATACATAAATGCTGATTGTTTTGTGCACCTTTGTCTTTTGACTTCAACTGCAAAAGGCTTTGGTGTAAGTATTATATTATTCAAAATGTCCAGAAGAAGGAAATCCAACATAGGTACATTCATTAAGACAGCCCAACATGAAATTTACCATTCACAGAGGCCTTTCAGCACATGGGTGCCATGGGCCTGAATTTTCAAATATTGGGTACCCATGATCTGGGGTTCCCATGTGCTTGAATTTCTGCATCTGTGTTAACCATGTGCTTGAATTTCCGCCCCTGTGTTAACCCTTTGCTTGAATTTCCAAATCTGGGGTTGCCATTTGCTTGAATTTCCAAATCTGGGGTTACCCTGTGCTTGAATTTCGAAATCTGGGGTACCCATGTGCTTGAATTTCAAAAATCGGGGGTTACCCTGTGCTTGAATTTCCGAACTGGGGTACCCATGTGACTCAATTTCCAAATCTGAGGTACCCCTGTGCTTGAATTTCCAAATCTGGGGT
Source organism: Dreissena rostriformis (assembly GCA_007657795.1). Taxonomy (NCBI): domain Eukaryota; kingdom Metazoa; phylum Mollusca; class Bivalvia; order Myida; family Dreissenidae; genus Dreissena; species Dreissena rostriformis. The sequence continues at coordinate 5,491 of VMBQ01011628.1, read as the reverse complement.
TCCCATGTGCTTGAATTTCCAAATATGGGGTACGCATGTGCTTGAATTCCCAATCTGGGGTAACCCTGTGCTTGAATTTCCAAATCTGGGGTACCCATGTGCTTGAATTTCCAAATCTGGGGTACCCATGTGCTTGACTTTCCAAATCCGGGGTCCCCATGTGCTTGAACTTCCAAATATGGGGTAAGCATTGTGCTTGAATTTCCAAATCTGGGGTAACCCTGTGCTTGAATTTCGAAATATGGGGTATCCATGTGCTTGAATATCCCAAATCTGGTATACCGATGTGCTTGAATTCTAAATCTGGGGTACCCATGTGCTTGAATTTCCCGAATCTGGGGTTACTGTGTGCATGAATTTCCAAATCGGGGGTTACCCTGTGCTTAAATTTCCAAATCTGGAGTACCCATGTGACTCAATTTTCAAATATGGGGTACCCCTGTTCTTCAATTTCCAAACATTATCAATATAATTATGCTTGTCTTAGGTCTGAAGTTGTGTACAAATTAGAATAGGACGCATGAAATAATAAAAAGGAATCGCATTTCCAACTGAGTGAGGGTCTTTACCCCTATGACATTACACAATCCTGATGTAAAGGCCTTCATTAACCTTAATGTTAACTTAAAATGTGTGGCATTCTTTCTGACATCGAAGAAACTGATGCAAACATGCATTCATTGCTGAAAGACATTAAATGATGAAAGACTCGGGACATTTCCTGCATTAGTACCAGCGCCATGAATTGGTCATGAAATCCTTTCTACGGTCATTTGCCTACCTGATACTTCAGATTCAAGTAGGGCAGTTATCAGCGCCGGATTAAGCACTTTGAGGCCGATAGGCAGTGAAACTTATGAGGCCCAAGCCCCTAATCGGCCTATTTCCTACTTGAATGCCAGTGCCTAGTAGATTTCACTCATTAAAATTAGCAAATCAATACGATTTCGCAAATAATAAATGATTGTCACTTGGTAAGACAATGGCGAATCTTTAATCGGAACATAAGATTGCTAAAAAAAATGGCTTTGTCAAGTCATTAGATTAGGTAAGTAAGCAAAATAAATAAATTCGTCGCGGTCTCGCGGCGCCCGTAGGCAGTTGCATACTCTGCCTTATGGGTAATCCGGTACTGGCAGTTATGAGTTTCATGCATAAGTATGTATAGTAATAGTAAACCTATGTGTAAAGACTGAAAAACTGTTGAAAAACGGCGGTAAACAAATCGGGTTCGAAAATAACATTATTGCTCAAGTCTTGCCCGCAACATAATTTTGAGCGCTTCAAACTTTTCATGAATTGCCATACCAGAAACACAATTTAGAATGTGTAAAGGCTTGCAGACCTTGTTTCTTGTTTGCAGGAACTATATTACAAGGAACATAACTTGATTTAAATGTTTCACCGTTGCTTAACATGGGTTCGCATGGTGCAGGTACTATAGACTGTTGAAGAAAACATACAGATTCGGTGGTCTCAAATAAACACCGAAGATTCTTGTTAAAAGAACACAGTGACCTCACACTAGCAATATCAGACAGACAGACATTTTATTGAAGACTTGTACATAGTACATCATCTAAACACATACATTTATAAATAATATTTCATCATGATAAGGCGTTCATATTTCCGTATTTTGTGACAAACTACAAAACAACAAAAACCAACAGTAAGAAAAAGTTGTAAAAGCCCCATTACTACTCAAAATCAACGAAAACTTAATATCCAATGCGTTACACAGTGTTCAATGACGTAATCAACGCAAAATGACGTTACACATTACGAAAAGTAACTTAAAAAACGTCTGCTGATTTGAATGTGTATTGTAATGGCGGAATTATCACTTATTAAATTTACATTATTTTTAACGGATGGTTGCATATATATTTGAAAACATTTCACAACATATAAATGTTGTTTAACAAAAGAGCGCTAATATAAGGGAAGGCAACCGGATGAACAACTTGACCGTGGTTTGAGATGTGAATAATAAACAAAAGGTTATCAAACAGCCGTCGACTGATTGCATACAGCTTAATGTTTTACAAGACATAAAGACGAAAAGTTTAGTTATCATTTTAACCAAAATGATGGAATACAAACGGTTGATACGACAGAAACATTGTGAAGGAAACCAAGAGGTCCGTCGTATTGAGAATGTTTGCGGACCTAACGACATAATGACTGAAGCACCGACAGATGGAGCAGAAACGAGGCCTGGCTTGACCAGGGAACACTGTATAAATGTAAGTACTTGGTTTAAAAAAAACATTGAATAAACAATTTATGTACATAAAAATATACTTATGGCTCATAGAAAAACGCCGCCATGCAATATGTGTTTAGCTCACACTAAGCTTAAGTTCGATCGTTGAGAAATTTCATTGTAATGGAACTAGAACAAGGGAGGTAACTAATAATTAATAGCATCCTAAGTTACCAGGAGTTGCTGCGCTTTTAAACAAATAAAACTAATATCGTATAATAATGTTTAAGTAACTCAATTTTGAATAAGACAATCTACTTGCATATTATTAACAGTAAAAATATAACTTAGGTTGGGAATCTTCATTTTTTTAGCATATTGAATTATTGTATCAATGGAATATTTAAATTAAATAACTTACCAATTACAGTAAACCCAATTATTATAAGACTACTAGGAGGGTTTTGAAGGGACCCATTATTTTGGTAATTTTCTTTTCTTTGTCAAAAAGCAAACTAGGCTATACATGTAGTAAACTTATTGCCTATAAACTGGAAACAAATAATAAGATGTTTAGGAATGTACATCAATTAAAACGGCAAGCATATATTTTGGCTGTTATTTGTTTATAACTTTTTTATTACAGTCTATAAAAATTTAGTGTATTTTGTTTATTAATCGTTTACCAAAACATCTGTTACATGTTTTATCTACATATAAGTATCTCATGTACATTTGGTTACCTCAGACACACAATGCTTGTGGGTGTTACATATTAATGAAAAAATGACAATCAAAACCATGGATCATTCTCCACAAATCTGGAGTTTGAAGTTGTACAGTAATAACCATTTAGCCATACACGTAATTGACCAGGTTTTCTATGAAGTGTAGGGTATGGTGGACGATTGGGCGGCGTCAAATAGGTGGTTTTTCTGTTAATGACTTAAGTTTTAACTGACAAATCTAGATGAAACTTTGAATATACCACACAGGGACCTAGCTTTTGATTGTGTTTGAGGCATGTCGGATCAAGGATCAAGATCATTGTTACTGAAAATAAAAAAGCAGCGTCCACTCAATAACTTGAGTTTGGACAGAGATATTACATGTATACTGGAACTTTGTGTAGATAGCTTACATGAAGATCTAGTTACATATATACATTTGGCTTGCTTTTGGCACCAGTCATGTTATGTTCAAAGTCAATGTTACTAAAAAAGAGAAAAACAGCTATCGGGTGGTTTCCGGTACGAAAAAATAGAAATATGGCATGCCATCAATGACTTCAGGACAAAATATTGCAAAAAAATGTGTGTATAGGTAGATCTAGCTTGGGATAGCTTTAAGGGCCAGTCAGATCAAGGTCAAGGTCACTATTGATAAAATAGTAAAATGGTTTCCAATGAGAACTTGAGTTTGGATGGAGATACTGCACTGAGAGTTTTGTGTGTAAGTAACTTATATGCAGACCTAGCATGTGAGATTGTTTGGGGCCAGTTGGGTAAAGGTCAAGGTCACTCACTAACTGTAACTAAAATATACGAAAAAAGGTTTCTGCTCAACATTTGAGTTTGGATGGAGATATTGTACTCAAATTATGTGTGAAGCTTTTATGTATAGTTTGGGATTCCATCTGGCACCAGTTTTGTCAAGTTCAAGGTCACTCTTTTTAAAAATTGAAAAACTGTTGCTGCTTAAAAGCTTGATTTTAATGAGCGTATTGTTAGGAAATTGTGTATGTTGATAGCTTACATGCAAATCTAGCTTGGGATTGCATTTGGAACCAGGAAAAGGTCAAGAAAAAATTGTTCTATAACTTGAGTTTGGATGGAGGTACATGTATTGTGCTGAAATTGTGTGTTTAGGTAGCTTACATGCAGACCTAGTTTGGGATTGCACAATTATTTAAATTAAATAATTACTAAAACGTTGAAAATCNAACAAAAGATATGTTGCGGGGGATATCAATTCTACGAATTTGCTTGTTGCTTTGCCTTTCACCAAAATTTAGCCTTGTTCTGGGAAAACTGGGATTTATGTATTTGCGTACAGTGTCGCCCTAAAATTATCATGTGAGGTCCGCACAGCCTAATTAGGGATGAAACTTTCCGCTTTAAGGAATTCTTTGTTTAAATGAAGTCTCTTAATGAAAATCCAGTTAAGGCGGAAAGTGTCATCCCTGATAAGCATGTCGGTACTGCGCAGGCTAATCTGGGATGACACTTTCAGGCTTTCCAGCATTCCTAGTTTTTCCTAGTTTTCCTTGTTTTTCCTAGTTTTCTTTTAAGTCTCCTACTTTTTCCTAGTTTTTACAAAAAAACTCCTAGTTCTCCTAGTTTTCTTTTCAGTGAAGAGTCTTAAAATTCTGTAATGGACAAAATAATTTTTTGGTTTTGTTAATTTAATGTCAACTGGATATGTGTACATGTATTCATAGTGTTTTAAATATATTTGGGTTTGCTGTAGGTCATTAATTGTTTGTTTACCTAGATATATTTGCAGTTCATAGACAGAAGCTGTTTGGCTGACTTGTTAAAACAATTTCCTATAGGCAAAGCTCTTTTCCATGCCTCTAAGGCCTCTTCAAAGGGAAGTCCTTGTCATTAATACTTATCCTCATTATCATATCCTGAGTCAGAGTGTCTAGTTATGCCTGTATACCTCAACCAGACGAATGATAGGTAGAAATAATGAAAATGTTGTCACCAAGAAGCTGGCAAGTGGCAATATATATATAAATCATTTCTTTGCTGAGTTGTGTTTCAGCATAATACTCTTTTAATCGCATTAGCAGTTAACAAAACATCAACTGTTCTTCCTTATCAAATTTCAACCACTTGTGAGACTGCAAGCCACTTATCTTGAAACCAACACATTGATTAAGCATCTGATGGGCTTTCCTTTTCATTGCTTGTTGACTGCTTCAGATGTGTTTTGAACTTTGAACTGAGTGCTGATACACCTTGGATGCCCCTTTAATAAGCGCATTTTTGGAAGCTTCATCTTTTGACTTCAGCCATTCCAAGGCTTTTTGTAAACAAACATGACACATGCTTAAGCAGCCATTAGGTCATGATCATATTGTCCAATTGACCATACATGCTCTCTGCAAATGCTGATTTTTGGAAACACCTTTAAATACCAGTTTCTCTTATGCCATTACGTTGGTATGGTTTCCGCCGGGTAAATGCTCTTTGTATAATTTTTGGAGAAGGAGATTTTGTATTTTTTTATTCCCTCATCTCCAAAATTCAATGTAAAATTTCCAGTCATAAAGTC
>VMBQ01011627.1:0-12105 GCA_007657795.1 Dreissena rostriformis | reverse complement strand
GTAGTGGGGGGGGGGGGGTACACGTTTTGAGAATCCCTTTCAATTTAAGTGCAAATTTTTAAATATGTTAAGCGGAAACAGTTTGGAAACTCAAAATAAACACTTTTCGGAAAAGTAAAACAGTCTTAAATAGCATTTATATTATAAACATGTACATGAGTATTGACAACACACATCATGTTGCGAAACAGCAAAAAATGTTGGTTGGTTGTCATGGTAACGAGTTATACATGACGTTTTTATACATTTGTTTTGGAAGAAATCAAATAAAAGAAAATTAAAATGGATTATACACCGCATCATTTGTCGAAAAATTGTCAAAATTAAGTTAATTATGCTGAACTATTCATGTTTGTAGTCTATTTTGGAGTTGTTTAACACGATTTTAAGGCATAAGTGCTTTAGAATTGGACAGATAAGATATTTAGCTCCAGAAATATACCAAATTTATGATGATTTGCAAAACTTACTTTTTTACAATTTCACAGGGCAGAGTAAGCTGCTTCGTGAATCTAGCTTATTGGAATAATATTCGATTGTGAATCACTCTTAATACATTTCTCCAAGAATTACAATATATCATGATAAGTAACAAAAAGTATATTCAAACCTATAAGTGTTTAGTATTAAGGCACAAGCTTTCAATAGCATATACTAAAAGCATTCATCCGTTCTCCTCCTATCTTCCCAAAAATTCCGTTATATACTATTCCAATAAGCGATTATGCTAATTTCTGACATTATGAGTCAGTATGCAAATTTCTGGCTATTTGCAGAAATAACCATGATCTCTGGCAATTTGCAGAAGAGACCACGATCTCTGGCAGTTTGCAGAAGAGACCACGATCTATGGCAATTTGCATAAGATACCACGATCTCTGGCAATTTGCAGAAGAGACCATGATCTCTGGCAATTTTCATAAGAGACCACGATCTCTGGCAATTTTCATAAGAGACCACGATCTCTGGCAATTTGCAGAAGAGACCACGATCTCTGGCAATTTGCAGAAGAGACCACGATCTCTGGCAATTTGCATAAGAGACCACGATCTCTGACAGTTTGCAGAAGAGACCACGATCTCTGGCAATTTGCAGAAGAGACCCAGATCTCTGGCAATTTGCACAAGAGACCACGATCTCTGGCAGTTTGCAGAAGAGACCACGATCTCTGGCAATTTGCATAAGAGACCACAATCTCTGGCAGTTTGCAGAAGAGACCACGATCTCTGGCCATTGCATAAGAGACCACGATCTCTGGCAATTTGCAGAAGAGACCACGATCTCTGGCAATTTTCATAAGAGACCACGATCTCTGGCAATTTGCATTAGAGACCACGATCTCTGGCAATTTGCAGAAGATAACACTATCTCTGGCAATTTGCAGAAGATACCACGATCTCTGGCAATTTGCAGAAGTTACCACGATCTCTGGCAATTTGCATAAGATACCAGGATCTCTGGCAATTTGCATAAGAGACCACGATCTCTGGCAATTTGCAGAAGAGATCAAGATGTCTGGCAATTTGCAGAAGTTAGGAGGTATACGAGTCACAATGCATGGGAGAGAACTTCTGGAAATTTCCAGTAGAAAGCCCACTTCTGGTATTTTACAGAAGTGTGTGAGATCAACAATTAGATAACAGAAATGACCACTTATCTATGACTTATCTCAACATTCATTACTCCCATCAATGTATTGAACATAATTAAATGGCCAAAATTAGATTGGTTAAAAACTGCAACAGTTGCCACACTTCCAGCTAAGAGGTCAATTACTATATAAGGGGTTATCCGTCAGTACAAGTGTTACAAACAGGAACACAAAAATGAACTCATAGGGAAGGATTATCAGAGCACATCCTTGTATAGCAAACCGGAAATGACATCTACGTGACCACTTAATGGGCTAATCGTTGCTCACAAACAATTTTGAAATAAACCAGTCAAGTAGTTGTTTACAATAACCTCTACCATTCAAACCAATCGTATCCACTACACTTTGTTTATTTTGAAATGTGTGTCCAAAATCGAGGTTATTTAACTGAATATCGCGTTGGTCCACACACCAATGACATCAGTACGTGGCCATGCAATAACTGTTAACCGAAACAAGTTTACCTTTACCGCAGTTACTTTAGAAATAAGACATCATTTTTCAATACATGTATTAGTAGACTTTGCCATACACGACTAGCTTTATAGTGTGACAAAGTCTTAAACTTTTAAGATGAAATATAGGTATCTAAACACCAAGAGCAAATTAAATTTAAAGTTATTTCAATATTTTTTCGTCGCTAAGAGTACTAGAAATAAACGCGGCCGCTTTGTTGATCTCACGTTTAGCATTGCTGTCAATGTCCGCGAAATTCAAGAAGCCGTGTTCCTCGTGTGGACAGTAGGCGTGTTTGACCTTCACCCCCACGCGCCTCAAACGCTCCACGAGGATGAAAGCCTCGTCCCGTAGCGCGTCAAACTCCGCTGTCACCACGTACGTCGGCGGAAGTTCAGACATGACGTCATCAGACGCTAAAGGGGCGCCAACATCGGGTCCCTTATCTTGCTCCTTATTTTCTGTAATACTGCGTCACTTGGCTTTGCATTGTTATCAGCAGGGCGGTTAACCTTCTTAGTTTCTTTCTGTATAAATTCTGGTAAAAGCTCAGTTGACACATACTCTTCATAGGTAACGAGAGTTTTCTTCATCGCTGTGTTCTCTGTTGTACAGAATGCTAAAGTAGTCCCTGTGACCGAAGATGTAAGTGAGCCAATAATTAATCATCGACATTTGTGCAAAAGGACGGGCCGTATTCATACGTATGGTAGGACGGCAGGTCAAAGTTGAACAGCTGTATGGCCGGATAGTCCAGCGACAGCGCGGAGACCGCCGGGAGTTCCTCTTCCGACGTGAGATTAAGAACCAGTGCAAGAGCTAGATGGCCACCCGCACTGTCACCTGTTAAATAGTAAATATTAGTTTGCTTTAGTGCAGTGATTAATGATAATGATTTGATTATTAACAAGTTTAAAAGCTTTACCACACTAGAGACAACACGAACGAGCCAGCGTTATCATTAAAGAATCAAACCTTAAATCCTTATTTACGCCTTATATTATTCATTTTTATGCCCCCTTCTTCGAAGAAGAGGGGGTATATTGTTTTTTGCCTGTCTGTCTGTCTGTCTGTCATTCTGCCATTCTGTCCCTAAACTTTAACCTTGGTCATAACTTTTGCAATATTGAAGACAGCAACTTGATATTTGGCATGCATGTGTTTCTTATGGACCTGCACATTTTGAGTTCTGAAAGGTCAATGTAAGTGTCATCCTTCAAGGTCAAAGGTCAAAAATATGGGTCAAAATCGCTCAAAAGGGGGCATAGCGTTTCTCAAACACATCAGTTGTTTTCTTTTAAAATATGGTACATAGCATGACTCTTTTTATTGGTAGTTTAGTATAAGTGTTTTAAAAGAAATGGGGATTGGAAAAAAAAAACATTTGAATAAATACTTTTATGAATCTGTTTATTACCCTTCACTGCAATTCTGTTTTTTTCCACATTGTACATATCAGCGTGACGTAAGAAGTGTTTGGTGGCTGCGATGACGTCATTAATCGCTGCAGGATACAGGTTTTCCGGGGACCGCCGATAGCTGTACGAAGGAATAGAGAGATGTTGGGCGTACGGAACGTGCACCTTATTTTGCTGACAACCCAGTATGTGGGCATGTTAGCGATACGAGTAATGCGACCTCTTTGCTCCGAACATTGCCCCGTGACGCGACATATACTTGACCGTTATTATAGTGTGAGTCGCGACCATGGTGGTTTGTTAATCGTTGCATGTCCGCAAACAATTATATTTATTAGTATACATTTTTTTGTTTAGAGATATTCCGATACATTAGTTATGCATTATTAGATCTTTAAAATAAGTCTTATACAGCTTAAAAATTACTTCCAGAGCAAATATTTGACAATACAGAGGAAATGTCTGTCATTACAAATGCAACATCTGTCAATACACAAGTAATAATTGTCAAAACACAGGTAATATCATTCAATACACAGAAAATATCTGTAAATACACAGGTTATATTTGTCAATATACAGGTAATATCTGTCAATACACAGGTAATATCTGTCAATACCCAGGACATATATGTCAATACACAGGTAATATCTGTCAATACACAGGATATATTTGTCAATACAGAGGTTATATTTGTAAATACACAGGTAATATCATTCAATACACAGGAAATATATGTCGATACACATGTAATATCTGTCAATACACAGGTAATATATATCAGTACTCAGGTAATATCATTCAATACACAGTAAATATCTGTCAATAAACTGGTTGTATTTGTCAATACACAGGTAAGTTCTGTCGATACACAAGTCATAACTGTCAATACACAGGTAATATCATTCTATACACAGGAAATAGTTGTCAATACACAGATAAGTTCTCTCAATACACAAATAATAACTGTCAATACACAGGTAATATCATTCTATACACAAAAAATATCTGTCAATACACAGGTTATATTTTTCAATACACAGGTGCTATCAGTCAATATCATTCTATACACAGGTAATATATGTCAATAAAAAGGTAATATCATTCAATACACAGGAAATATCTGTCAATACACAGGAAATATATGTCAATACACGGATAATGTACGTCAATACACAGTTAATATATATCAATCAATAGGAAATATCATTCAATACACAGGTGATATCTGTCAATACATAGGTACTATCTGTCAATACACAGGTATTATCATTCAATTCACAGGAAATATCTGTCAATACACAGGTTATATCTGTCAATAAACAGTTAATATCATTCAATACACGGATAATATATGTCAAACCACTGGTAATATATGGCAAAGCACAGGTTATTTCATACATTTCGTTTTTTAGTTAATGCGTATAACTTTTCGTCTTTACCAAAACAACGACCAACACAAACGCATTGTTATCCTTATGTTATTTAAGAATCCATTCAAATCTATAAAACAAATCATACGAGAAGTAACCAGATTCACTCACTCTATGGACGCTACGACACCCTTAGTTGCTCTGACCAGTTCCCGACATACCGGGCCATAGTGGACTGAAAAAGAAGACACGGAAACCCGCTAAACAACATGTGAGCCTTATTCTTAGAAAACGGGGCTTAATGCATGCGCGCAAAGTGTCGTCCCAGATAAGCCTGTGCAGTCCGCACTGGCTAATCAGTGACGACACTTTTCGCCTAGACTAGATTTTCGTTTAGAATAGACTTCCTATAAACGAAAAATTCCATAAAAGCGGAAAGTGTCGTCCTGATAAGCCTGTGCGGACTACACTGGCTAATCTGGGACGACACTTAACGCACATGCACCAAACCCCGTTTGGCCAGAAAGAGGCTCATGTTCATTGTAAGGAAAGATCTATCATCACATAAAGGACAGGGTGTTGCTAAAAATCTAAAGGGTGGGAAGCAAGACCACACTTACTACAGTTTCTTATCATTTGCGTAAGTTCGAAATCTCTCAGTTATATACGTGTATTGAACATCTGTTTAACATCTTTTTTATTTGCAGTTTTGCAATAATGTATTTATTTTCAAGAGATTTTTAAGCTGTTCATGTTCACCAGCACATACAGGTAGGAGGGGGAGCAAAATGAGGTAGGGTATTTTTATTTAAAGCCATGGACTGTACCATGTGACATCAGCGCCCAGCCTCCTCCGTGTATATGGATGATTGCGGGTAGAAGACCGGGCAAGGACGCTGCGGGCCGGTATAGCAGCACCGGAACTCCCGCCATCATCGTCCACTCTTCCTGCATAAACACACGAGTCAAACTTAACATGTGCCGTATTTAGGTGGGGGTGGGTAAAATCAAGCGCAGGGCTTATAACCCAGTATTGAATTTTGCCGCAATAGGGACCGTTAGAATTACCTTTTTTGTAATACTATATACGACTGTCAATAAAAAACGCTTGAATGCAAGAAGGGGGCGGCGTTTTACATCAAATAGCTTAACATGCGTGCAGTTCTCGCCATTGTTCAAATTTAAGAGGCATATGGACTTCTTTAAGCATTACTCTTAAATTTGTGGCAACACGAATTAGAGAGACACCTTGATACACTGTCAAGCTTAATGACTTACAGTGACGTCAGGCGAGGGACTGTTCAAAAGCATCATGACGTCAATCATTGCGCGCGTTATGTTGATCGGACTCAGACCCAGGGCGCCTCCAGTGACGCTCTGCAAAAGTGATACAGTTTAACGTTCTTCTAGCGCTGAATCCCTGCCACCATTTCACACCACGCGATGAAAGTCGATTCGAATACCACGCAATGATAGTCGATTAAAATACCTCGCGATGATAGTCGTTCCGAACACCACGCAATGCTAGTTGATTCGAATACTGCGCGAGGATAGTCGATTTGAATACCACTTATACCGTTAATATTCCTAAACGATTACAAATATCATTGGAATGGACTATGAAGTCTTTACTAAGCTATACAACACAATGGTGTGGCCAACAATAAGCTACGGAGCTGCAATATGGGGAATTCAGGAATTCACATGTATAAATGCCGTCCATCACAAAACCTGTCGCTTCTTCCTAGGTGTAGGGAGATACACACCAAACGCAGCAGTCACAGGAGACATGGGATGGACCCCACCGCACATTCAACAGTGGAAATCAGTGCTAGGTCAATGGTTCCGCTTAAACAGGATGGACGATAATAGACTTAATAAACAGTGTTTTGACTACTTAACTAGACAGGGCGCACGACGAAACAACTGGAGTAAAACGATAATCTCATCAGTCAATAAAAAACTGCAAAACACCGCCCTTAGCCATGGACACTCATACAGCAAAGACCAACAAAAGTCAAGAATTAATAGTTATCAACAAGCCATGTTAAACGAATTTAAGCGTAAATGGGAAGACAATGTAAATAGAGAACATGGTCAAATACGCTCAAATGGGGGTAATAAACTTCGGAACTTTAGACTGTTTAAGACAGAATTCACTGTAGAGCCATACTTATAGTACTCCGCGTTACATCGTATAGTGAAGTACTTTTGTCCTGACGGACATGAGAAAACAAACCGGTTTTGCGAGTTCGTTTTGTGTATTGCTATTTATAGAAATAAATAGCGATAGAAATCAGNGATTCTTATGATGTATATAATTGTTGAACATTTTTAGAATTTTATGAACTTTCGTCTCTCGTAACTCTTTTAGAGTGGTTTTATACATATATATATATAATGATTTTGTACTGCCTTACTGTGTTTTATGTACAAAAGTAAGACGTAAATAAACTATTCTGTCTGCCTGTTTAAATTCACATTCATGAAAACAAGTCTCGTGTCAATATTCGCGAGATACAGCATTAAAGTACTGCAGTTTTCTTACGGTAACCGTACAGACGGAGTATGCTACATCCCACATTCTCTGATATGAATTTGAGTTGCCGAAGTTTATTAAATAAACAGTGATACTAAATATCAGAAAAGTGCAACGACGTGTCAACGCACAACAATTTGTCTTGAAAAGTGTTACTTTATCTGACATTTATTATAAATGTTATAAAGCATGTATTGACTGTAACATTTCATCATTGTAACATGTGCATCCACAATCAAGTGGTTGATATTTCACATCTGTTGCATATCCTAGTGTAGATTTAACTTAAAAACGGACAAGTGCGTTAAAAAGCGATCTATATAATATATTTACAAATGACAGGTAAATATTTTGAACATTATATAATTATATATATTTTTTTTAACTGTGATTATCATTTTATATCTTTCATTGCCAATCACGTAAAATAAAAATTAATGCGCGTTTAGTTTCCTGGCGCTGATTAAGTTTTCGCATATTCTATATTGAGCAGCGCTCTGGTAAAACCGGGCGTATTACATTTGCGTAAAGTGTCGTCCTAGATTAGCATGTGCACTCCGCACAGGCTAATCTGGGAGGACACTTTCCGCCGAGTCTGGCATATCGTTTTTTTAGAGACTTCCTTTAAATAAACAATTTTATATAGGCGGAACCTTTCCTCCCTTATGCGCCTGAGCAGACTCTACAGACTAATCTGGGACGATACTTTTTAAGTACATGCTGTAGCGTTATTCTATCTGAACAATGACGCTAACACATAGATACAGTTTCCATTTTATTTTGCTACTAAAGTTATAACACAAACGCTATTCAAAGTCCAGATCCAAATCCAATAATAAATCAACAAGATATTTCAAAATCCGTTCAAATCCATCCGTCAGATATTCTATTTAAATAACATTTTGAGAACTTCAGTTAAACGACCTGTGCGGTCCCATATCCAATAAAGTAATAATTTCAATTAATACAACAAGCAAAGATACTCTTAGTCTGAAATCATTTTCCGAGTCCCCAGTATCGATTTAGACGTTTCATTATATACTCACGGAAGTTTGATCGTAACGTGAAGGCCCTGTCACACCGACTAACGAACATGTAACGGAGNTTCTTTAAGAATCTGTTTTTATATTTCTAACAGATGTGAAAGATTCTATGATGTATATAAGTGTTGAACTTTTTTAGAATTTTGAGAACCATCGTCTCTCGTAACTCTTTTAGAATGGTTTTGTACATATATATATATATATAAATATATATATATATTTTGTACTGCCTTAATGTGTTTTATGTACAAAAGTGAGACGTTAATAAACTTTTCTGTCTGTCTTGTCTGTCTGTCTGTCTGTCTGTCTATAACAAGGCAGTATACGTTCTCCTTATACCGTATCCTGCTACACAAAGATGTTTAAATTGAAAACCTTTAACTAAACATATTATATCCTGTATCTACATATAATAATAATAATAATAATAATAATAATAATAATAATAATAATAATAATAATAATAATAATAATAATAACAGTACACTATACTACTATTACTACTATAACTTCAATTTTGTACATACGATAAAATAACAACTTCAATGTAGTATCACTGAACGAAGTTGGTTCAAATTTTAATTTCAAACCTGAAGAACAAGTACAAGTAAAAAAGGTTCAACACTGCGGCACATTAGCTCTGCTTGAACAAATGTTATGCTTTAAAGGGTACTAAAATATTTATGTAACAGCGACAAAGATATAAAAAATGTATAGAGTAAGAATAACGATATGGCTTTGTTCAAAATGAACGAACCTGCTGGTCTCGTGTTGTATATAAGGTGGTTATGATAACTTTTGAACAATAGATGCATGGGAACAAATCGACCTGAATCAAAATTGCACGCTATGAATGCGGGTTTTAAGTGGATCTTTTGCTGGAATGTTAATGGGCTCACTGAACAGAAAATGATCGATCCTGATTTTGGAGAATTTCTTACAAGTCATGATACTATTTTCTTGTATTCATGAGTCATTGGCTTCAGATACCAGTGACATCAATATGTCTTCCTAAACTAATGTAGAAATATAAAGTCATAAATACTATTCTATAAGTAGGTTAAAAATCTGTAAAACATTTCTTTTAATTAGACAAAGATACTCATTTTGGGGTGTGTAAATATTTTGCCCGAGGAGTCACCAGCATGCAACGTAGTTGACGTTGATTTTCAATATTTTAGAAAGCGATGTATAAAAAATATAATATTTAAGGTCCGGTTTCTATACAGGTGATTTTCATGTCGGAGTTGGTAAAAAAACGCGATTTTTTTAGTGTTTTACAGAACAGAACAGAACTTTATTACGACTTGTACATAGTACATCGTCTGTCTTAGCCATGTTATATTATACATTACAACTGTGTTGATTTTCTTAATTGTGAAAATTATATTCCCGATATTTTACTTAGGAAGGCCTCAAAGACAAAACATGTAACACGTTTGGTTGTAAACTTGTTTAGTATATGTAAATTATTGAAAATGCGATTTGTTAACGACTGATTATTAGATGATTTTAACGATGGTTCTTTTACATATGCGTCGCTTAACGGCATTTCCACTATCGATTATGCCCTAGCACGTGCATCGCACTTTACTCTAATCATTAATTTCGCCTTATTAAATTTTAACCAGTGGATCATGCATCACTTAGTTTTGCTGTCAAATATAATAATAGTCCATTTTCAAAACATGAATATCTTCAATTCAAATATAGATGTAATGCTGATTTAACGGATGATTTAAAAATGAATTATTTTCAATTACTTAACAATTATATAATTTAACATCAAGCATTGACTCAACTTTAATTAATGACGTTGTAAGCCAGTTTTGATGCCTCTCAAAGACGTCGCTGAAACACTATTTGCAAAATCTTTTGAAAATTGTAGTAAAAATAATTATTTTGCTCCGTCCTCATGTGCTAATCATGCAGATTGGTTTGATAGCGATTGTTTACAAGTCATATTAAAAAACGAAGACTCTTCGTGCATTTTTAATCTGCGTATGTCGTATGTATCTCGAAAAAAAATTGTGATAACAAACGTCGTTATAAATAGTTAATATCAGACAAAAAGAAAACTTTCGATTTAAAAAAAACTTAAGAATATCCAAAATACTAAACCTTTT
Organism: Dreissena rostriformis; assembly: GCA_007657795.1. Classification (NCBI taxonomy): domain Eukaryota; kingdom Metazoa; phylum Mollusca; class Bivalvia; order Myida; family Dreissenidae; genus Dreissena; species Dreissena rostriformis. The sequence continues at coordinate 1,496 of VMBQ01011627.1, read as the reverse complement.
TTTGTAAATATTTTAACAAACAGTAAAAAGATCATGTAGACGACTCAATATCTTGGTAGATCTTTTATATATTTTTTTGCAAACTTAAAACAAGATATTTGTCAGTCATCTAAAGAAGCATCAATATAAGCATAGATAGAATACTAGGTCGGAGCCGAATGAAGCGAAGTTTATTTTGCGAGGCTAAACAAATCTGAACCACGAGCCTTGGCGAATGGTTCAGATTTTCGGGCCGGGCAAAATGAACTTCGCTTTATTCGGCACCGACCTAGTATCCGATTTATCTCATCAATATTCTATTTATCCTACATTTTTATATTCAATTTGTTTCTTATGCAATCAAAATAGTAGTATTTAATTGCTAAACACAATAGAAATACTCGAAATAGTCCTTAAGATTAACGAATTCCACACAAAAGCTAGTAACAAGACAAAATATCGCTATATGCCTCGATTCAAATTTAGTCAGCATTCAAAATGTTACACACTCAAGAAGAACACAAACGCTTTTGTTCAAATTAAAATTCTAGTTTCACTACTGCAATAAACAAAAGAATGGCTGCCATTTTAAACTTACGTCAAGCATGATTCAGCATTTACCTCCGCCGATAATGTAAATTTTAGTCAAAAACTACTTTTCTTTTCACACACTTTTAACTAACTGTCATAACAAAGTCAAACATCTACTGCTTCTTGTTCTACTCACTAAAATGTGTAATTACCAAGTTTATTTTCGTCAGTTTTGTTTGCTTTTATAGCGAGTTAAAACTTTTGCACACAAAACAAAATTGATTTCTTCATCGCCATTTGGTATAAAACACGATTACCTCAATGACAACTTTAATCCAATCCTAATAAAAAATACAGTTACAACGATATCTACTTCAATTTTCTGTTCTTCAATCCTTTTTTTTCGACATTTATTTTTACCAGTCAACACTATTTTTCATAACGCTTGTATTTGTTCTGACTCAGCACACAATTTTTTTAAACCGTACACCATCGAAGCGAGTTATTTTATAAATATTAAAATTTACAATTATGCATTACAACCATACAATCCGAAATACGTTTTGGATTCGTTCGACGCTTTCAAAAATATTTTACTGTTAAATAAATTAACACGTCCGACTTGTCCACCTTAAAATCAAGAGAGTCAAAATTAAACTAGTGTGTTTCGTCACAGAAATTACGTCACACGAGATACGTAATAAATTGCGCAATCAATTGAATAAAAAAAAGTACGGAAAGCCGGTTTTGAGATAAAATTTAGTTGAAATTCGGCTTCTATTTATATACGGTATATTGATTTGAAACGTAAACATTCATTTCATGTTTAAATCCAAAAAAGTTGTCCGCCGCGCGTGACAGATATATTTCAGCACTGCTGAAATAAAGGAAAATTTATTCAACAGTGGTTTATTTCAACAATGCACGTCTGATGATTGGATAAAATACTAGACATAAACATGAAACGTCTTTACATCATCATGATG
>VMBQ01011625.1:0-22054 GCA_007657795.1 Dreissena rostriformis | reverse complement strand
AGGGCATCAGTTGGCGTCCTTCAGGGATGTCGGCTCCCTCGTCCTATTTAACATTTTTCATGATAAGATAATGAAGGAGACCCTCCAAAATGACCACACCTCTATCTCCATCGGTGGAAGACTCTTTTATAAGTTGAGATTCGCTGATGACATTGACTTATGGGTGGCACCAGCAGTGAACTCCAAGACCTCACCAACAGACCCTATGAAAGAGCAGGAACATACGGGATGGAGCTCAGCACAGAGCAGTCGAAGATCATGGTGAGCAGCACGACCAAAACCAGTGCAGACATTACTATGAACGGCTAGAAGCTCGAAGAAGTGATCAGCTTCAAGTGCTTGGGAGCAACAATGTCGAAGGATGATACCAGTGCCAATACCGCTGAGGTCCAAATAAGAAGTGCCATGGCCACCGTAGCGATGACCAGACTATGCAGATTGTGGACAAACAGCCTCTCCACCAAGTTCATGCTATACAAGTCCATCGAACTCTCCATCCTACTGTACGGCTGGGAGACCTTGACGCTTCACGCGGACACAAAACGAAGGGTACAGGCCTTTGAACATATGTGTCTCCGAAGACTGCTCCGCATCTCCTACATCAACATGGAGCAAGAGGCCATCGAGTACGTCCGGAACATGACTGCCACAATTGTTGGCCCACAAGAGCCTAGTCTGGTGCCCAGCTTCTATTGTAAACAAATAGAAATATATTGTATACAAAGGGGCAGGTAATCCAGACTAACAAGAGCTTTTCTGGCGACTGTCAAACGACGAAGGCTGGCTTGGTTTGGACATTTCACCAGACACGCCTCTCTGTGCAAGACTTTAATCAAGTGCATGCTAGAGAGAGGTCGCCGTCGAGGCTATCAGAAGAAGGGCTTGATGGACAAAGTGAAAGTATGGACGTCCATCCCCATTGATGATTAACTTTCAGAAGCCCACAACATACCTGGCTGGCGGAGGATCTCTGTGTCGTTGTCCCTCATTCCCTCCCCCAATGACCAGACCGGTCAAGGGAATGATGATGAATATTAGTTCAACGTCTGTAAACTGGCAGCGGGTATTCCAGAGCCTATTCCAAATAAGATATTGAATACCTCTCCACAGTTTACCGACAGTGTTTCATTCCACACATGTTTGTTTTTTATATATTTTAGTTAACCCTCTTGATTTTGATAAACGAGCAAAATGGAAAACTGTGAGTTTTTCTTCCAACAAAGAATATACATCTCTATCTCTCTATCTCTCGGTTAATGTGCTGGGCCCCTCTGGGACATTGTCGCACAATTGTGAACTATGTACACGTGTGAAGGGAAGAACAATGGTTAAAAGCCGGATAAAAACATTTTGCTCCAGAGTTATATGCACAGCTCCCCCATCCTAGTCTTGAAGACATCTATGGACGGGGAAATGACCACCTGTTCTGGGAGACCATTCCAGAGGCGTATTCCAGTTGGGAAGAAGGAAAACTGGTAGGCATTGACGGTGGAAAATGGCACTATGAAGCGGTTTGCATGGCCTCTGGTGTGCACTCCTGCTGGTATGAGTACACTTCTGGAATCGATGTCCACCAGGTTGTTTACGATCCTGTACATCATGACCACTTTTGCGGTTTGGCGTCTGGATTCAAGCGTTGGCCAACCGAGCTTGTTCATCATTGCAGTGACACTGCTGGTGTATCGGTAGTCGCCTGTGCAGAAGCGGGCACATCTTCGTTGGACAGACTCCAATTTGTTGATGTTGGATCGGGTTTTGGGATCCCAAACAGATGCCGCATACTCAAGCTGGGGTCTTACAAGAGATGTGTATGCCTTTGCCTTGATGTCTGTAGGGCAGGTTGCCAGATTTCTACGAAGGAAGGCTGATGTTGAGTTTGCCTTTTTAGCGGTGATGTCTATATGGCTGTTCCACGTGAGTTTACTGTCTATGGTCACACCAAGGTATTTGGCTTTATCTGTCTGTTTAAGTGTTTGGCCATGGATGTTGTATGAGCCAGGTGTGATNCCTTTTTTCATGAAGATTTACGCATTTATTTTTATAAACTGGACGTACAATTACGACTTTAATATCCATTTACGCATTTACGAACAAAATCTGGCCGTACCGATTCGTCTGCGTCAGCGCGGCGTGATTTGTTGGTCTCTAACCTAACGGCTTTTTTCGTTAATTTAAATTACCGAAAAGTTGTAGACTGGGTTCATATATTATTGTCTATTCTGTCGCGTGATTTCCTGTAACTTGTAAATCCGTCAAAAACAATATGTCTGCGCGCAATGGAATGCCGGCTTAACCGAAAGCGGTTCAGAACAACACTTTGTTGTCAAATAATGACTACATACGGTGTCGTCTAACCATCCTGACATTAAATCTGTAAACCCAGAAAAAGACATTGTCGCCCCGATATTAAACGATTTGATTGCATCGGTGGCTTAAAACGTTAGAAAACACGATGGGAAACGGATGAGACAGTGAAATAAGTGTTCATTTACTTAGCTTACTAGTTGGCTTGTGTTTTCTTGTCAAGAAAAATGAAGAAATAGTATTAGTCATGAGTTTTAATGTGTAGTTGGGTTTGCATCATAATTCAGAATGGAAAACCTAATACAGTAACTGTTTAAGAACTACATATATTAATTATAATTGCTGCAAATGTTTCTGTAAAGTCAGTTATACACCCTTCAATATCCAAGAACACGGGTAGTACAGTACTACCTGTATTTTTGGATATGGTAGTACAGGTACTAATTGATTTTAAGCGTTACTCCTTTTCTCTCTGTCAGTGGCAGTACCGTTACTCATTTCACAAATCCTTATCTGGAGCTCTGTTCTGTATTACCATACTAGCAAGACTACTTTCTTTTTTTTGTTTTTCATTTTTTTACGTCAGCATGATCGTTGTTTATACGGTTCATTCGAAGTGACAGTGTTTCTTATCAATCATGCACGATAACAGGGACCTAAAAAAATCTGCTCTTTCATGAATTAACATCAAAGAGTGAATAAATGACTATAAATCTTACAATAATCGTGGATAAATAATAGCGTTGTTTGCTCTTCAAAACAATTCAAAACTTCCGGTTTTAATTACCCGGATGTAAAAAATGGAACCCAAAGAGAAACAAAAAGAAAGGTTTGCAGACGAATATGTCATTTTAGACATATTTGTGTATCCATGAATACTGCTATCGAACGTTACTATTTGCCAATAAAACATGTTATTTTAATGTTATTCAATAATATTTATGTTTTCGGCTTTAGGTTGATTTAAGTTTTTGTATATATATTTTTATCTGAACCCACTTATTAGTTAAAAAATTGTATAAATGATCCCAAATAATGTCGATTACCGTATCTATTTCAATTGATGCAAAAAAGCCTCCATCATAAACAGGTTGCGATGACCTTACAGCTTTAGATATGCGGACAACCTGTTCGGTTTTCCCCATAATATGACCTCATCAGACATTAACAAAGACACATAAGATCACGCAGCAGATGTGATTGCACCTTGCGGGGTTCGGGATCAACTTATGCATATCCTACGCGTTCATAATGATGGTAATTATGATGATAATGATCATCATTATTGTTATTATGATTATTTATTTTTTTTAATTATTATTTCTTTTAAATCATGCCTAGTCCATTGCGACCTGATATGCTCCATAAGGGCAAGTACACAACCAGATCGATTTCATACTGGCGCCGCAACGATTCAAGTCCAGCATGAACAATGCGAACACAAGAACGTTTCCTGGCGCAGAAATCGGCAGTGGCCATGACTTAGTGCATGAAGCTGAAGTTAAAGAACAAGCAAATGACCAATAACCCTCGCATCAGGTTTGACTTGGAGAAACTGAAAGATCCAGAGATAACAGACAAATTGCATGCACAGATATGCGGCAAGTTTGCAGCCCTGGACATCCTTAACAATAACATCGATACCATAACTAACAACATCATGATCTCCTATAGTCATCGGTCGAAACAATTATTGGGAGCGAGAGAAGGAAGAAAAAGCCATTGATGACGACCGAGCTCATGGACCTCTGGGACAAAAAGAGAGCTGAGGCATATGAAGTACTCCAGCCTGGACACTTGGACAGAATACCAGAAAGCGAACTGTGTGGTGAGGGAGACGACGAAAGAGGCCAATGAGGAGTGGATCGAGAAGCGATATATCAACAAAGAAATGACCAAACGCAGCAGTAAGAATGCCTACAACACCCTCAAGACCCTCACGAGGATCAGTCAGCCCAATGCCATATAGCAGACGCTGTCGGGAACACCCAGACCGAGAGTGCCGCAATTCTGAACAGGTGGAATTGAATACTGTAGCGACCTGTATAACTGAGTATAACTACCCGCTTCATCCAGACCCCATTCTCCTTTAGATCGATCCCAAACTAGAAAAGGACGACGAAAGTCAATATATACGTAAGACAGAGGTGAAGGAGGCAGTGCGCAGTCTGAAGGCAGGAAAATCTCCGGGAGCGAGCAACGTCCATTGCGAGCTGATTAAGCACGGAGGAGAGTCAAAGATTGCAGCAATTACGGCACTATGCCAAAATATCTGAGGGGAGAAGAAGTTGTCCAAGGAGTGGACTCAGTATCTGCTCACCACCTACCTAAAAAGGGGAACCTCAAGCTGGGAGAATTACCGTACCATCAGCCTCATCTGTCATCCCAGCAAAGCCATGCTACGCATCATCCTTAATCGATTGAAAAGTAAGTCCGGTGGAGTGCTGGAGGAAAAGTAGGTTGAATTCGGAGCTGGTTGGAGCAGAGTGGAACAGACCATCAACTGCAGAGTCGCAATTGAGAAACACCTACAACACCAACGTGAGCTCTTCCACAAGTTAATCAACTTTGAAAAAGATATCGGCCTCGTGTGACATGATAGCCTATAATACATGTATTGTATAGATCTTTGCACGTTCTGAGAGGATTCAATATTGACGAAGGGCTGGTGCAAGTCATATAACAACTCTACGGAAACGATAGCAGCGCAGTATTTATCAATCTGTAGAAGGGGGCTTCTTCAGGGCATCAGTTGGCGTCCTTCAGGGATGTCGGCTCCCTCGTCCTATTTAACATTTTTCATGATAAGATAATGAAGGAGACCCTCCAAAATGACCACACCTCTATCTCCATCGGTGGAAGACTCTTTTATAAGTTGAGATTCGCTGATGACATTGACTTATGGGTGGCACCAGCAGTGAACTCCAAGACCTCACCAACAGACCCTATGAAAGAGCAGGAACATACGGGATGGAGCTCAGCACAGAGCAGTCGAAGATCATGGTGAGCAGCACGACCAAAACCAGTGCAGACATTACTATGAACGGCTAGAAGCTCGAAGAAGTGATCAGCTTCAAGTGCTTGGGAGCAACAATGTCGAAGGATGATACCAGTGCCAATACCGCTGAGGTCCAAATAAGAAGTGCCATGGCCACCGTAGCGATGACCAGACTATGCAGATTGTGGACAAACAGCCTCTCCACCAAGTTCATGCTATACAAGTCCATCGAACTCTCCATCCTACTGTTCGGCTGGGAGACCTCGACGCTTCACGCGGACACAAAACGAAGGGTACAGGCCTTTGAACATATGTGTCTCTGAAGACTGCTCAGCATCTCCTACATCAACACGGAGCAAAAGGCCATCGAGTACGTCCGGAACATGACTGCCACAATTGTTGGCCCACAAGAGCCCTTCTGGCGACTATCAAACGACGAAGGCTGGCTTGGTTTGGACATTTCACCAGACACGCCTCTCTTTGCGAGACTTTAATCAAGTGCATGCTAGAGAGAGGTCGCCATCGAGGCTATCAGAAGAAAGGCTGGATGGACAAAGTGAAAGTATGGACGTCCATCCCCATTGATGATTTACTTTCAGTAGCCCACAACATACCTGGCTGGCGGAGGCTCTCTGTGTCGTTGTCCCTCATTCCCTCCCCCAATGACCAGACCGGTCAAGGGAATGATGATGAATATTAGTTCAACGTCTGTAAACTGGCAGCGGGTATTCCAGAGCCTATTCCAAATAAGATATATTTACTTGAATACCTCTCCACAGTTAACCGACAGTGTTTCATTCCACACATGTTTTTTTTATATATTTTAGTTAACCCTCTTGATTTTGATAAACGAGCAAAATGGAAAACTGTGAGTTTTTCTTCCAACAAAGAATATACATACCGGTAACATTATCTAGGTTTTATTTGATATTTCTAAATATAATAACAAACTACGTACATAAAATGTATATTAACGATATATAACAGTGACCTGCATAGAAAAATGTTGGGAGAGATAGTAATTTTATCAAAAATTATAGTTTAAAGGTCCTTTTTAGCCTGTTTGACAGTTAGACATAGCCTGACAAAATGGCGTCTGCTGAAGGGTCGCACTATATCGAGCTTTGTAATTCTCCAATTAAATTCGAACCAATAAGTAAACAAAACAATGTCTTCTATGATGATGCTAATCAGCAAGTATGTTAAGTAGTCATTGTATTTATACTGTGTTGTTGTTGCAGCAATGATTGCAATTGTTAAATATTTTTACTAGATGTGTAATTCGGCCTTGAATTTCGTTCGGAAATACAATAATTTGTTGTCATATCTATCTATCTATATATACTGCTAGTCGCCACAAGTAGCATTTTAAGCAGGCCTATTTTAGGCAGATATGGACACAGTCGAGTCCGTTTCCTGGGAAGAACCAGTACTTTGTGTCTATGGGGGAGATAATGAGAACGCTCCCCAAGTAGGGAGCGAACCCATGAACTCCCGATCGCTAGGCGGACACCACATCCACTACAACAACAACGATCTTAATATTTCATATTTTAAAATCATTGTTAAATGACAATAATGTCTATTTCGTGAAACACTTATCATTTTTGTACTGTTTAAATTTATTTTTAGGACTGTCACTACTTTTATTTGAATGACAGCACTGACTGACAATTTACAAACAAATGTCTTTTTGAATGCATCCTTCTACCAATTGTATGCCCTCTTTAACATGAACTGATCTTTGATATTGCATTTAATCAGATTGTGTTATTTTTTTACTTGTAGGTGTTCGCAGTGCGATCAGGTGGATCAATGGGTGTTGTTGCCAAGGGACCTAATGACAGAGGCAGCATTACATTCAGGTATGACAAGAACACATTAACATTTCACTCATGAACTTTTATAAACATAAATACCCGTGAATCATTAACTTTTTCTGACATGTATGCAGTATAGCCAGTTTTATAAGTACAAGCAACCCCTGTGGATGAGTGGCTTATCTTAATTATTTATATACACAACGTCAGCTTAAATGGGTCTTACAACTTTGTTTGAAAAGATATTTTATCATTCAATGTTATGAAACTAGGTGATGATGTTACCGTTCACATGATATAAATATCATTTTTATGTTGATTTGTTATGATTATATACAGCCTTGAAAATAATAGGCATTGGTTCATTTGCTGAAGTCCACTGTTTATCATACTTTGTTTGCACATGCTGTGACGTCTGTTTTCATTAAGTTGACGACTTTCTTGATTAAGCTTTATGAGAGCTTTTTCTCACCATTTTGGGAATATGACCTCAGGGCCCTCAATCTGTCAAATCCACGGCCGAAATTCGGCCNCATGATAAGATAATGAAGGAGACCCTCCAAAATGACCACACCTCTATCTCCATCGGTGGAAGACTCTTTTATAAGTTGAGATTCGCTGATGACATTGACTTATGGGTGGCACCAGCAGTGAACTCCAAGACCTCACCAACAGACCCTATGAAAGAGCAGGAACATACGGGATGGAGCTCAGCACAGAGCAGTCGAAGATCATGGTGAGCAGCACGACCAAAACCAGTGCAGACATTACTATGAACGGCTAGAAGCTCGAAGAAGTGATCAGCTTCAAGTGCTTGGGAGCAACAATGTCGAAGGATGATACCAGTGCCAATACCGCTGAGGTCCAAATAAGAAGTGCCATGGCCACCGTAGCGATGACCAGACTATGCAGATTGTGGACAAACAGCCTCTCCACCAAGTTCATGCTATACAAGTCCATCGAACTCTCCATCCTACTGTTCGGCTGGGAGACCTCGACGCTTCACGCGGACACAAAACGAAGGGTACAGGCCTTTGAACATATGTGTCTCTGAAGACTGCTCAGCATCTCCTACATCAACACGGAGCAAAAGGCCATCGAGTACGTCCGGAACATGACTGCCACAATTGTTGGCCCACAAGAGCCCTTCTGGCGACTATCAAACGACGAAGGCTGGCTTGGTTTGGACATTTCACCAGACACGCCTCTCTTTGCGAGACTTTAATCAAGTGCATGCTAGAGAGAGGTCGCCATCGAGGCTATCAGAAGAAAGGCTGGATGGACAAAGTGAAAGTATGGACGTCCATCCCCATTGATGATTTACTTTCAGTAGCCCACAACATACCTGGCTGGCGGAGGCTCTCTGTGTCGTTGTCCCTCATTCCCTCCCCCAATGACCAGACCGGTCAAGGGAATGATGATGAATATTAGTTCAACGTCTGTAAACTGGCAGCGGGTATTCCAGAGCCTATTCCAAATAAGATATATTTACTTGAATACCTCTCCACAGTTAACCGACAGTGTTTCATTCCACACATGTTTTTTTTATATATTTTAGTTAACCCTCTTGATTTTGATAAACGAGCAAAATGGAAAACTGTGAGTTTTTCTTCCAACAAAGAATATACATACCGGTAACATTATCTAGGTTTTATTTGATATTTCTAAATATAATAACAAACTACGTACATAAAATGTATATTAACGATATATAACAGTGACCTGCATAGAAAAATGTTGGGAGAGATAGTAATTTTATCAAAAATTATAGTTTAAAGGTCCTTTTTAGCCTGTTTGACAGTTAGACATAGCCTGACAAAATGGCGTCTGCTGAAGGGTCGCACTATATCGAGCTTTGTAATTCTCCAATTAAATTCGAACCAATAAGTAAACAAAACAATGTCTTCTATGATGATGCTAATCAGCAAGTATGTTAAGTAGTCATTGTATTTATACTGTGTTGTTGTTGCAGCAATGATTGCAATTGTTAAATATTTTTACTAGATGTGTAATTCGGCCTTGAATTTCGTTCGGAAATACAATAATTTGTTGTCATATCTATCTATCTATATATACTGCTAGTCGCCACAAGTAGCATTTTAAGCAGGCCTATTTTAGGCAGATATGGACACAGTCGAGTCCGTTTCCTGGGAAGAACCAGTACTTTGTGTCTATGGGGGAGATAATGAGAACGCTCCCCAAGTAGGGAGCGAACCCATGAACTCCCGATCGCTAGGCGGACACCACATCCACTACAACAACAACGATCTTAATATTTCATATTTTAAAATCATTGTTAAATGACAATAATGTCTATTTCGTGAAACACTTATCATTTTTGTACTGTTTAAATTTATTTTTAGGACTGTCACTACTTTTATTTGAATGACAGCACTGACTGACAATTTACAAACAAATGTCTTTTTGAATGCATCCTTCTACCAATTGTATGCCCTCTTTAACATGAACTGATCTTTGATATTGCATTTTATCAGATTGTGTTATTTTTTTACTTGTAGGTGTTCACAGTGCGATCAGGTGGATCAATGGGTGTTGTTGTCAAGGGACCAAATGACAGAGGCAGCATTACATTCAGGTATGACAAGAACACATTAACATTTCACTCATGAACTTTAATAAACATAAATACCCGTGAATCATTAACTATTTCTGACATGTATGCAGTATAGCCAGTTTTATAAGTACAAGCAACCCCTGTGGATGAGTGGCTTATCTTAATTATTTATATACACAACGTCAGCTTAAATGGGTCTTACAAATTTGTTTGAAAAGATATTTTATCATTCAATGTTATAAAACTAGGTGATGATGTTACCGTTCACATGATATAAATATCATATTTATGTTGATTTGTTATTTATCATACTTTGTTTGCACATGCTGTGACGTCTGTTTTCATTAAGTTGGCGACTTTCTTGATTAAGCTTTATGAGAGCTTTTTCTCACCATTTTGGGAATATGACCTATATCCTAGACATTGGGAATTTTAGCATCAATTTACTTTAAATTGGAAATAAGTGTGATTGCTTGATTAGTAACTTTTTAATAATTATTGATAACAAATGCAGATTCTCTATATTCCAATCTGTTATTTCACAATGTAGAATATATCTCGATGTGTCCATAATTAATACTATACATAACCTAATATTTGTAAATAAGACCAGTGTTGTCTCGATTTTTGTACCTCCATCGTACTATGATGTTCAAGCACAAATTTCAGTAAATTTAGACCCCCAAAAAGAGGATTCAATTTTAAAGCTTAAAAACATTTTTGGCATTCACATCTGGCATGTAGATCAATATTTCATCTGTAAAGAGTTTTAATTCATACGAGTTATTGACTTTGGGTCACCAATGTGTTATAACAAATATGTATATTGCCTGTCAATATTTTACAGGATGGAGGACAGGGGAAATGTCAATTCAATGAAATTTTCACCCGACAGAAGAATACTGGCAATTCAGAGATCACCAAAANTCATTTAGAAAGGGCTAAAATTAAAGTATTTTTGTTTTTCCACCCATGCCAGTATGTAATTTTTTTCTATTCTTGTTAGTTTATATGTTATATGGGCATTAAACCCAGATCTTTTCCGTGAGAGAAAGATGCTTTTCTTAATTCAGTTGCACTCAGAAATGCATGTTATTTTGATTTTTTTTTTAAACAATGGGACGCCGCAAGTGACTTCGGTATGATTTACTCACCTGGTAATTTCAAAACAACAACCTAAGAGTTATAAATAGCTAAAAAGTATATTTTCAGTGATTAATGAAAATATGCTTTTCTATAACATTGTGAAAAACATGTTGTAGGCCCACAAATTTGTGATAATATTTGACATTCAATAGATACTCTTAGATAGAGGACCATATGTGGAACATGCTTGTTATTTCAGTTTTTTCGTAAGACAAAAAGTGTGGTTGCTATGATTCCAGAATATAGTGAGAACTGAAATTTAAGGAGATGCTTTTCTAACTCCGACAACATTAAACTAGTAGGGAACTGCTATTTTTATGCCCCCGGTAGGGTGGTATATAGTTATCGCACTGTCCGTCTGTCTGTCCTTCTGTCCTTCTGAAATTCCGTTACACTTTGCGTTTAGGTTTTGCGTTTAGGTTTAGATTTTTTTTAAGCGGCGCAGTAGGGGGCATTGTGTTTCTGACAAACACATCTCTTGTTTCTCTTTCAAAGCTCTTGTTTATTTTATGTGTATCTTCATTGAGCATCTTTCCCTAAAAAAAACGGTGTATTTCCCTTTGTGTACCTAATTTGATCTTTTCGTGTAAAAATCTGTAGTTAGTTTAATTGTAAACTGCATAATACATATTTTGTATACAAATTTTCAAACAAAATATGAATAATTTGATAAAATAATGTTATATTTACAGGAATTCATTAATTTTCAAGAAGACCAGACAACAGACACCAGCGAATACTCCCAGACGTGTAAGGTGTGGTACAATTCATATTAAATTATATAATTTTATTTAGAAACGGATGGACATGTATGTATAACTGTAGTGCTTGTGCTAACACAAACTCTTGTACACATAATTTTTCATTTTGGAAAAGTACATTCCAATAAATATATGTGGCACCTGAAGAAGTTTTACAAGTTGCATGTCCATGAAATGCATTGTAATAAATCTTCGTTATTAGACTGACCATTTATATTCCAAACATGCAAGCATGCATATTTGTTCATTATTTGTTATTATTATATACCTATTTATATCATCAAATCAGCTGTTGTCATTCACACCATGTTACTGTCCAATACTTCACATCCAATATGTTCCAAATTTAAAGATACATGTTTAACCAAACCATTACAAAAACATCTTTGACGAAAAATGGAAAGAATCAACTTGCCGTTGGAATTAAACAAAATGCAGTTCTGCAAATACAAGGTTAAATAATAAATCTCACATTTCAAGCGTACAATACCTTTCTAAATATTCCCCAAGGGCCTTAATCTCAAGAAGGACGATCTTAACAGCTGACATCTCACAATGCCATTAAATGACTTGATAGATCATGCTTTTTCTTGGACTTGTCATTGTTATGTACATTGAACAAGAATAATGCATATTATAAGTCAATTAATATCTCAGATTAATGATAAAAAGATTATTTAATAGCGTTGTTCACAATACTTTGATATATTTGTACTCGTATGTATCTGTCAGACTCACATTTGACTCGTACATCTGCTTTTCCAATATGATATTTCAGATGTGTTTTCGTACAAATAGATCACCGTATAGTACACAACACTGTTCAATAGCCTTATAACATTTGTTGCATTTGGTTGTTCACTAATTATTCTAGACAAAGATGAAATTGTGCAGATAACCTCTCAAAGTTGTTTGTTTAAATTTCTTCTGTCATAATTATTTGGTGAATCACATTAAAAAAAGAACAGTTTCCAAGCTTAATGAACTTCACAAATTATGTTGCAAGTTGACATTCATACAGCATGTGCGATTTAACAAATAATTATTTTTTTCCAGGGTCGATCGACTGAAATCAAGGGTTTTGTGTGGACAAACGTGAATGAAATAGTCTTCATAACAGGGAATGGTGCAGAATTCTACCAGGTTGACTGACTTGTCTTATGCTTTGCCTACATAGATCCTGACATTTAATAGACTTTACCTAGTACATTTCTATATTTTTAGGGAAAAAACCCATACTTATCTTGGGGTTTTTCGAACCAAGCTTATCTTTTTTAATCTTTTCAAAATCAATGCTTGATCAACTTAAGTGATTAAATGAAATAAAATTTTTGATATTAACATGGTCAGCTGTGTTTTTACCTACAAATAAGATGGGTTTTTTCCCAACGTTATGGAGATAACAATTAACAATTATTGATATATTTTTTTATTAGTGTGCAACAAAAAAAAGGATAAAAGTAATGTAAATCAGGTTTCTCGAACAAACACAAATGATAGCATTTGCATATAAATGTATTATTTTCATTATTTACACACTGTTTCACCTAAAACAATTGAGATAAACAAATAAGGTTTTATTGTTTGGTCGATAGGTTATATCAGTTTCATATAAGTTTCACAGTAAAAAGATAAATAGAATTATAAATACTAGTATTGTACATATCATATCTGGAAACCTGCTTATTAGAGCCTTAAAGATGTGTGTTTGCGAGGTCGTGGTCAGGTTTTTATGTGCATTACAGATAAATCCAGAGAAAAGATCTCTGAAAAACCTGAAGTCCCTTAACCTCAGTGTGGTTTGGTATGTTTGGATGGTAAGCGTTTTAGCACTTGCATTATATATGTTAGACAATACAATTGTTTTCACATTTTATGCCCCAAAACAAGCAGTCGTATCAGTGCATCCATCTGCTAGTCTTTTTAGTCATGCAGGGCTTACTTTAAAGTTTTCTTTAGCCAAATTTGCCTCTCTTTTGTGAAAATCTTGTCATTTAGGCTATTTATGTTGTTTTTTTATGAAGAAAATAATGTAATTTATTTGGCCAAATGTTTCAATTTGACGCCATGGGCTTATTTGGCGAATGCTAGAGTAAGCCCTGGTCATGTTGAATGTTTTTACTCCTTCTTTAGTTCAGACTGACAAAAAAATCACATAACATGCTTTGTTCTCTTTATTTACAAAGATTCAGTTTNCAAGCAGTCGTGTCAGTGCATCCATCTGCTAGTCTTTTTAGTCCTGCAGGGCTTACTTTAAATTATTTTTTTTCAAAATCTGAGCCGGTATCTGGCCCCATTCCCAATGGAAAAAAGTATATATTTTTCCCAAATGGGACCTAATAATTCCCAATGATCATTATTTTATTTTTTTTTAGATTTCAACATTTGGTTTATCTACAATCCAGCTCTATAAGTTGAATCTAGGTACATATAATATTGAAAACACTTTTATCCTCAATTTAAAAAAAATTGTTACAAAATAAACAACAACACTAATTTTCCAATTTTTAGTCAAAACACAGCGTTTTTTCCAAATCCAAAGGGACCCGGCCCCATTCCCAAAATGGTGAAAAAAACCACTGATTACAGCGTCTAAGATCGGCATGTGTGTCACCTGTTAGAAATGGAACTTATTATTCATGGTTGTGCTCAATTCTTTAAAGAATAAAATTTGTTACTGTGACACATGTTGATACCTTTTACCAATGTAATGCATGGACTTTCAAATGGTATCAGTGGAGTGAAGGTCACTGTTACTATGAATTGAAAAACAGTTTTGCTCAATGACTTGCGAACATATTTTTCAGAGTCGCCCAGATGGAGGTATGCTGCTCATGTCTTCTGGCCAGCTGGCAAATGCCTTACAACCCGTGTATTTTATTGTAAGAATTTCGTTCCAACCACTTAATATTATTAAAAATAAAAGCTGTACAAGTCATGTGAGTGTAATATATGATAATTATTATTTGTATTCATTTTTTATGATATCAGCAGGTATTTCCAAAATACAATCACTTTTATTTTCTTTAAAATGTTATACAATTCTTGAAAGAAAAAAATGTAGAACAATCAAGACATCTTTCATAAATAGGAAATTAATTTTAGTCTATTTAAGAACATTATGATCAATTTTCTTTCCAAATAGAAATGATTTAGCCAAACATTTTAATGCATCTTTCATACATGGAAACTTAATTTTTGTCTTCTTAGGAACATTATTATTAATTTTCTGTCCACATGGAAATACTTAAGCTAAGTTAAGTTTTAATGCATCTTACATACATGGGAACATTATGATTAATTTTCTTTCCACATGGAAATGCTTAAGCTAAGTTAAGTTTTAATGCATCTTACATACATGGGAACATTATGATTAATTTTCTGTCCACATGGAAATTCTTAAGCTTAGTTAAGTTCTAATGCAGTAGATAAACCATTATTTTCATGTTTACAGCAAGGTTCCATGCTGAAGTTACCTAAGTTTGAGATTGATCTCCCAGCATTACCCAAGCAACCAAAACAGTCATTATTGGAGCGAGACGTTACCATGGCATACATGTAGGTATTGAAGGAGCTGTTATTTGGTTCATATGTGCACTTTATTGCATGTTATGTTTTGTTATGACAAATTTATAAAGGTTAAAAGACCGGCATATTGTTAGCAGTTATTATTATAAAGAAACGGCACCATGGCTTACATGAAGGTCATGAAGGAGCTGGTGTTTGGTTCATATGTGCACTTTTTTGCATGTTCTGGTACAGTATTATAGGTTTAAAGACTGGCATATTGTTAGTGAGCAGTCATTACTTGAGGGAGATGGCACAATGGCGTACATGTAGGTCATGAAGTAGCTTATATTTTGATCATATGTGCTCTTTATTGCATGTTCTGGCACAGTATTATATGTTTAGAGACTGGCATATTGTTAGTGAGCAGTCATTACTTGAGGGAGACGTTACCATATCATACATGAATGTCTTGAAGAAGCTAATATTTGGTTCATAATTGCACTTTAATGCATGTTCTGGCACAGTATTATAGTTTCAAAGACTGGCATATTGTTGGGGAACAGTCATTACTGGAGAGAGATGTGTCCATGGCATACATGTAGGTCTTGAAGAGTCTATATATATATATGAAATCCNTTTAAAACATAAGCGATCAATATGTTTCAATTATGGTCCACTTCCAGTTAGAATATGACTATATTACCTTGACCTTATTGATTATGAACAATTTCCCCATGATGGCTTACTTTATACTGTCAAGCACTTGAATTGTCAAGCGCGCTGTCTTCTGACAGCCCTTGTTATGTCCCCCAGTCTCCCCCAGTCTATACTGGGGGACATATTGTTTTTTTTGCCCTGTCTGTTGGTTTGTTTGTTTGTTTGTTGGTTTGTTTGCGTCAAACTTTAACATTGGCCATAACTTTTGCAATATTGAAGATAGCAACTTGATATTTGGCACGCATGTGAATCTCATGGAGCTGCACATTTTGAGTGGTGAAAGATCAAGGTCAAGGTCATCCTTTAAGGTCAAAGGTCAAATATATGGGTCAAAATCATAACTTTTGCAATATTGAAGATGGCAACTTGATATTTGGCATGCATGTGTATCTCATGGAGCTGCACGTTTTGAGTGGTGAAAGGTCAAGGGCATCCTTCAAGATCAAAGGTTAAATATATGGGTCAAAATCGCTCAAAAGGGGACATAGTGTTTCACAAACACATCTTGTTATTACATGTTGCACATTATTATAGGTTTAAAGACTGGCATATCGTAAAGGAACAGTCATAACTTGAGAGAGATGTCACCATGGCATACATGTAGGTCATGTAGGAGCTGTTATTTGGTTAATATGTGCGCTTTATTGCATGTTCTGGCAAAGTTATAAAGGTTCAAAGACTGCCATATTGTTAGCAGTTAAAGAGGCATTACCATTGCATACATGTAGGTCTTTATGAAGCTGGGATTTTGTTCATAATTGCACTTTTTTGCATGTTCTGGAACAGAGTTATAGGTTCAAAGACTGGCATATTGTTAGCAGTCATTACTGGATTGAGATGTGTGCATGACAAACATGTAGGTTATGGAGAAGCTCTTATTTTGTCCAATATGGTTAACCTTGTGGAATGGTGCACTCTGTTGCACTTTCCGACAGTTTTATCACTCCAAAGACTATTTATGGCATATTGTTCAGCAATATTTGATGAACAAATAATTTGAACATATGATAATTCTTACTTCAATATGGGAACATAATCCAAACAAAATGGCCATGTAGATTGTCAGTCCCAGTATTTTGTTTGGTAAGAGTCTAACCCGTGGTCTCCACCACCTGCATTCAGATACTACCTCAGTCGAACATCCATTACTTATTCCTCCAAATGGAATTTAAAAAAATATTCTTCAATTAATGATCACATTTATCCCTCGACTATCAACCACATGCAGTTGTTCGAATTAACCTTTGTTAACCCTTTGAGCGCTGGAACCGAATTTTGAAGGCCTTTGCAAACAGTTTGGATCCAGATGAGACGCCACAGAACGTGGCTTCTCATCAGGATCCAAACTGTTTGCTATTCTGCTAGTATTCTTTGGAAAAAAAATCAAAGAAATGCAAATTTTAGAAATTCAGGAGACGACATTTTAGCAGACGACAAATTTCCCAGCATGCAAAGGTTTAAAGCATTAAGGTGACAGAGTGTCAGCATCGCAACAACGTTGCTAACTGACTGTCCCATTCTCAGCATAGGTGTGAATCCATGTGCAAGCCGATTGTCATCTGATAAGTGCACTCAGCAATACCCTTTGTTCTGTGATAAATCATGTATGATGATCTTCTCTTGTGTGTTTCAGCTATGGCCAGTTGTACATCATTGTATTGCGACATCAGCCCAGACCTGGGGCGGTAGGAGCTGAAGTCGTACTGTACATGGTGCCACAACAGAAGTAAGGCAAACTGTAAAATGTAGTATAGTTTTCATGTCATGATATGGCTAAGCAGTATATACATTCGATTTTTTATCACCTGGGCACAACATGCTCATGGTGAGCTATTTTGATGTCCATAATGCCCATCCTTCAACATTTTCTTCAAACAACATCTCCCAAAAAGGGTTTTAAAACTTCAAAAATCACCCCTGATACCACATGGCCAAGAGGTTTAGTATTTAGTGTGTGACATTGTATTTTGGCCATCTAAAAAGTTTGTTTAAATTATGCCCAAATGGTCAAAACTGGCCACACCAGTTTTACATCGACTTATATAAGGTTTTCATTTAAAAAATCTTCTTGTCTTAAATCGCAATTCTTAAGGCTTTCATATTTGTTTTGTGGCATGTCCTCTACAAAGTTGTTCAAATCAGGATCATGGGATCAAAACTGGCTTTTGCTCTGTTGTCACCAGTTTTACATAGACTTTTAAAGGGAAAACCTTAGGTGTCAGGCCTTGACACTAACTTTTTTGACAGGGTTCCCGGAGGGAACCCTACTTTCAACTTGTGGTGACCCTCACCCAAACTAGGGTTCCCTCCTGTTTCAACGCACATGATTGTGTCTTTGCAAAATTGCTCAGGTAAATAATTCATACAAATGTCATTGTAATCTAAAGTGTTAATAAATACAGGTAACTGTTCATCCGTCTGTAAATAATTGGATTTATTACCACAACGTGCGTTTAAATCACCGATAAAACGTTAAGCCTAATGACGAATACTGACAAACAGTTCATTCTAAATATTCGAAAAATCCCTCGCTATGCAAATTAAAATNATTTATGGGTCAAAATCGCTCAAAAGTGGACATAGTGTTTCACAAACACATCTTGTTATTACATGTTGTGGCACATTATTATAGGTTTAAAAAGTGGCATATTGTAAGGGAACAGTCATAACTTGAGAGAGACGTCACCATGGCATACATGTAGGTCGTGTAGGAGCTATTATTTGGTTAATATGTGCGCTTTATTGCATGTTCTGGCAAAGTTATAAAGGTTCAAAGACTGCCATATTGTTAGCAGTTAAAGAGACGTTACCATTGCATACATGTAGGTCTTAACGAAGCTGGAATTTTGTCCATAAGTGCACTTTTTTGCATGTTCTGGAACAGAATTATAGGTTCAAAGACTGGCATATTGTTAGCAGTCATTACTGGATTGAGATGTGTCCATGGCAAACATGTAGGTTATGGAGAAGCTCTTATTTTGTCCAATATGGTTAACATTGTGGAATGGTGCACTCTGTTGCACTTTCCGACAGTTCTCTCACTCCAAAGACTATTATGGAATATTGTTCAGCAATATTTGATGAACAAATAATTTGAACACATGATAATTCTTACTTCAATATGGGAACATAATCCAAACAAAATGGCCATGTAGATTGTCAGTCCCAGTATTTTGTTTGGTAAGAGTCTAACCCGTGGTCTCCACCACCTGCATTCAGAAACTACCTCAGTCAAACATCCATTACTTATTCCTACGAATGGAATAAAAAAAAAAAATCTTCAATTAATGATCACATTTATCCCGCGACTATCAACCACATGCAGTTGTTCTAATTAACCTTTGTTAAGGCATTTAGGTGACAGAGTGTCAGCATCGCAACAACGTTGCTAACTGACTGTCCCATTCTCAGCATAGGTGTGAATCCATGTGC
The DNA here is from genome assembly GCA_007657795.1 of Dreissena rostriformis. Taxonomy (NCBI): domain Eukaryota; kingdom Metazoa; phylum Mollusca; class Bivalvia; order Myida; family Dreissenidae; genus Dreissena; species Dreissena rostriformis. The sequence goes on along the minus strand of VMBQ01011625.1, from coordinate 2,791 downwards.
AAGCCGATTGTCATCTGATAAGTGCACTAAGCGATGCCCTTTGTTCTGTGATAAATCGTGTATAATGATCTTCTCTTGTGTGTTTCAGCTATGGCCAGTTGTACATCATTGTATTGCGACATCAGCCCAGACCTGGGGCGGTAGGAGCTGAAGTCGTACTGTACATGGTGCCACAACAAAAGTAAGGCAAACTGTAAAATGTAGTATAGTTTTCATGTCATGATATGGCTAAGCAGTATATACATTCATCTGGGCACAACATGCTCATTGTGAGCTATTTTGATGTCCATAATGCCCATCCTTCAACATTTTCTTCAAACCACATCTCCCAAAAAGGGTTTTAAAACTTCAAAAATCACGCCTGATACCACATGGCTAAGAGGTTTAGAATTTAGTGTGTGACATTGTATTTTGGCCATCTAAAAAGTTTGTTTAAATTATGCCCAAATGGTCAAAACTGGCCACACCAGTTTTACATCGACTTATATAAGGTTTTCATTTAAAAAATCTTCTTGTCTTAAATCGCAATTCCTAAGGCTTTCATATTTGTTTTGTGGCATGACCTCGACAAAGTTGTTCAAATCAGGATCCTGGGATCAAAACTGGCTTTTGCTCTGTTGTCACCAGTTTTACACCCAAACTAGGGTTCCCTCCTGTTTCGACGCACAGGATTGTGTCATTGCAAAATCGCTCAGGTAAATAATTCGTACAAATGTCATTGTAATCTAAAGTGTTAATAAATACAGGTAACTGTTCATCGGTCTGTAAATAATCGGATTTATTACCACAACGTGCGTTTAAATCACCGATAAAACGTTAAGCCTAATGATGAATACTGACAAACAGTTCATTCTAAATATTCGAAAAATCCCTCGCTTTGCAAATTAAAATAAATAGAGTTATGTGGAGGAATATAAATAAAACATATGTAAACATCAAAAGAGGTATGAACAAATGAGCTATCTAGTTTAATCCATATAGCATCCTGAGTGTCAGTTTCTATTACTGAAATACTTTCTTTCAGAAAAGATTTATAAAACTGACAAATTTCACCATATCCGCGTTTACAGTAAGTGTTGTTGTGGGGTCGCGAAAACCGTTTTAGTAATCAACCACGAGTTACTTCCCTTCGTGTAATTGGAATACTTCGCTCATGTACCACATAGTAACTGGTCCGAGATATTAAAAATACACTACTTACCGTTTCGGAAGTTCTTCTTATAAAACACGGCAAGAAATAAAAGATAATTACGTGGATTCAAATGGTCAATCAATACGAAGTGGTTCTTTAAATTTAGGGTTCCCGGAGGATCACCCAGCTTGAAAGAACTGGTGACCCTCGCCAAAATCTGGTGTCCTCGGGTTCCCGGGACACCGTTAGTGTCGAGGCCTGCCATTAAAAAAAAATTATTATCTGAAACCTCAAAGCCCATAGCTTTCCTATTTGTCATGTTATATCATTTACAGTTCCTCTACAAAGTTTGTAAATATCATGCCCCTGGGGTCTTAAGTGGCCTGGCCCTGTGGGCCACCAGTTTTATATTCTTTTTTATAGTGTATATAGGGTAAACCTTAATAAAATCTTCTTGTCTAGAACTGGAAAGTTCAAGGCTTTCATGTTTATATATATATCATCTGATGATCATCTAGAAGTCCTATACAAAGTTTGCTCAAACTACTAGTATGTCCCTCAGGTCAAATGAAGCATGACCCAGAAGATCGCAAGTTTTACATCAACTTATATATTGACTTAAAAATTTACTTGTATGAGGCTGCAAAGCCCATGGATTTGATATTTTAAATGTATCATCATCTAGAGGTTCAGGTTTGGCTGTCAATTGCCACGGTTGGCATTTGCTACAAATTTGCAAAAGTGGCAACAAATTTGCGAAAGTGGTGATTTAGAAAAATAATTGTCTCCATAATCCTATTTACAAAATCTATTGCAAGTCAAAGGCAATAGGCCAAATACAAGTGGCAAAAGACAGCTGGCCGGCGTCTCTCAGTTATAAATTATAATTTATTAACATAGCTGTTTAACAGGTCAGGGTGCAAAACTGAAGTGTTTCAGCGATGTTTGTACTTCAACTGACTTTAAAGCTTGAAGGGGTTAATTATCAGATCAACTGTAAAAGTCAATGATATTGAACAATAAATTTACATTTGACAAACCTTTACAAACACCACTAATTATAATGATCATAAGAGCTGGTAAACACAGAAGAATTCTAAGATATTGAAAGTTCAAAATCAGACTATGACAAATGTTACTGTTTAAATATGAAAGTGTAAATTGGAATTGAGGTATTTGATGTTTAGATGTTTTATATTTCCTTTTCAGATGTTCATTTGTGTGGTACAGTCAATGTTTTATTACATTATTTTGAAACATTTATAAAGCATACTGTTTAATTGATGTTTGCATGATATTTGATGATTTTTCTTTTTTGTGCTGTTTGTCATGTTCAAATATTTTATTAATGATATAAAAATAAAGCTTATTATGATTTATGAAGTTTCTTCTAGTACATTATATAACTATGACTTTTATGCATGTAATACTAGAGTCAATGAAATTAATGATACAGTTTATTAAAGTTTATCATTTAAATATTAAGGGGGGGATAAACTGGCATATTATGGATTTTACATAAAAAAGTGGCTTTGACTTTTGATATTGATTATGTGGCATCAGATAGTGGTCCTCTTCAAAGTTTGTTCAAATTATGCATCTGGGGTCCAAACTGGCCACACCCCAGGAGAACATATTTTAAACAGACTGGTATTGCAA